>OX453253.1:15722543-15791769 GCA_949709985.1 Luffia ferchaultella | reverse complement strand
TTAATGAAAATTATATTCAATACTTTAAAAAATATTTATAATATATTTTAATCTTAAAATTCTCCTAACTTTTAAATCCCCCGAGTACTTCTGACATTATTTTTTGGAAAGAGCATTTCAATGTCCTTTAAAAAAAATTAGTATACCCCGGAGAAACGTGGCCTTGACACTTGTATAAGCAATGTTTACAAGCGTTTGAAAACTTAAATTCGATATAGTATTTTCGTATATATTTTTTAGTTATTTCTAAACGCTTGAAGTACTTAAACAATGTTTTTCAGAAAGACCATTCCTGTGTTGTTGTAAACCATTAAATAGTATCTCGAATAAACGTCGCCTTATAATTTTAATGAAAATTATATTCAATACTTTAAAAAAGATTTATAATATATTTTAATCTTAAATTCTCCTAACTTTTAAATCTCCCGAGTACTTCTGACATATATTTTTAGAAAGAGCATTTCAATGTTCATTAAAAAAAAATTTGTATATCCCGGAGAAACGTGGCCTTGACACTTGTATAAGCAATGTTTACAAGCGTTTAAAAACTTAAATTCGATATAGTATTTTCGTATATATTTTTTAGTTATTTCTAAACGCTTGAAGTACTTTAGACAATGTTTTTCAGAAAGACCATTCCTGTGTTGTTGTAAACCATTAAGTAGTATCTCGAATAAACGTCGCCTTATAATTTTAATGAAAATTATATTCAATACTTTAAAAAATATTTATAATATATTTTAATCTTAAAATTCCCCTAACTTTTAAATCTCCCGAGTACTTCTGACATATATTTTTAGAAAGAGCATTTCAATGTCCTTTAAAAAAAAATTAGTATACCTCGGAGAAACGTGGCCTTGACACTTGTATAAGCAATGTTTACAAGCGTTTGAAAACTTAAATTCGATATAGTATTTTCGTATATATTTTTTAGTTATTTCTAAACGCTTGAAGTACTTTAGACAATGTTTTTTCAGAAAGACCATTCCTGTGTTGTTGTAAACCATTAAGTAGTATCTCGAATAAACGTCGCCTTATAATTTTAATTAAAATTATATTCAATACTTTAAAAAAGATTTATAATATATTTTAATCTTAAATTCTCCTAATTTTTAAATCTCCCGAGTACTTCTGACATATATTTTTAGAAAGAGCATTTCAATGTTCTTTAAAAAAAATTTAGTATACTCCGGAGAAACGTGGCCTTGACACTTGTATAAGCAATGTTTACAAGCGTTTGAAAACTTAAATTCGATACAGTATTTTCGTATATATTTTTTAGTTATTTCTAAACGCTTGAAGTACTTAAACAATGTTTTTCAGAAAGACCATTCCTGTGTTGTTGTAAACCATTAAGTAGTATCTCGAATAAACGTCGCCTTATAATTTTAATTAAAATTATATTCAATACTTTAAAAAAGATTTATAATATATTTTAATCTTGAATTCTCCTAACTTTTAAATCTCCCGAGTACTTCTGACATATATTTTTAGAAAGAGCATTTCAATGTCCTTTAAAAAAAAATTAGTATACCCCGGAGAAACGTGGCCTTGACACTTGTATAAGCAATGTTTACAAGCGTTTGAAAACTTAAATTCGATATAGTATTTTCGTATATATTTTTTAGTTATTTCTAAACGCTTAAAGTACTTTAGACAATGTTTTTCAGAAAGACCATTTCTGTGTTGTTGTAAACCATTAAGTAGTATCTCGAATAAACGTCGCCTTATAATTTTAATGAAAATTATATTCAATACTTTAAAAAATATTTATAATATATTTTAATCTTAAAATTCTCCTAACTTTTAAATCCCCCGAGTACTTCTGACATTATTTTTTGGAAAGAGCATTTCAATGTCCTTTAAAAAAAATTAGTATACCCCGGAGAAACGTGGCCTTGACACTTGTATAAGCAATGTTTACAAGCGTTTGAAAACTTAAATTCGATATAGTATTTTCGTATATATTTTTTAGTTATTTCTAAACGCTTGAAGTACTTAAACAATGTTTTTCAGAAAGACCATTCCTGTGTTGTTGTAAACCATTAAGTAGTATCTCGAATAAACGTTGCTTTATAATTTTATTGAAAATTATTTTAAATACTTTAAAGATTAATTATTATATATTTTCATCTTAAAATTCTCCTAACTTTTAAATTCCCCGAGTACTTCTGACATATATTTTTAGAAAGAGCATTTCAATGTTCTTTAAAAAAAATTTAGTATACTCCGGAGAAACGTGGCCTTGACACTTGTATAAGCAATGTTTACAAGCGTTTGAAAACTTAAATTCGATATAGTATTTTCGTATATATTTTTTAGTTATTTCTAAACGCTTAAAGTACTTTAGACAATGTTTTTCAGAAAGACCATTCCTGTGTTGTTGTAAACCATTAAGTAGTATCTCGAATAAACGTCGCCTTATAATTTTAATTAAAATTATATTCAATACTTTAAAAAATATTTATAATATATTTTAATCTTAAAATTCTCCTAACTTTTAAATCCCCCGAGTACTTCTGACATTATTTTTTGGAAAGAGCATTTCAATGTCCTTTAAAAAAAATTAGTATACCCCGGAGAAACGTGGCCTTGACACTTGTATAAGCAATGTTTACAAGCGTTTGAAAACTTAAATTCGATATAGTATTTTCGTATATATTTTTTAGTTATTTCTAAACGCTTGAAGTACTTAAACAATGTTTTTCAGAAAGACCATTCCTGTGTTGTTGTAAACCATTAAGTAGTATCTCGAATAAACGTTGCTTTATAATTTTATTGAAAATTATTTTAAATACTTTAAAGATTAATTATTATATATTTTCATCTTAAAATTCTCCTAACTTTTAAATTCCCCGAGTACTTCTGACATATATTTTTAGAAAGAGCATTTCAATGTTCTTTAAAAAAAATTTAGTATACTCCGGAGAAACGTGGCCTTGACACTTGTATAAGCAATGTTTACAAGCGTTTGAAAACTTAAATTCGATACAGTATTTTCGTATATATTTTTTAGTTATTTCTAAACGCTTGAAGTACTTAAACAATGTTTTTCAGAAAGACCATTCCTGTGTTGTTGTAAACCATTAAGTAGTATCTCGAATAAACGTCGCCTTATAATTTTAATTAAAATTATATTCAATACTTTAAAAAAGATTTATAATATATTTTAATCTTGAATTCTCCTAACTTTTAAATCTCCCGAGTACTTCTGACATATATTTTTAGAAAGAGCATTTCAATGTCCTTTAAAAAAAAATTAGTATACCCCGGAGAAACGTGGCCTTGACACTTGTATAAGCAATGTTTACAAGCGTTTGAAAACTTAAATTCGATATAGTATTTTCGTATATATTTTTTAGTTATTTCTAAACGCTTAAAGTACTTTAGACAATGTTTTTCAGAAAGACCATTCTTGTGTTGTTGTAAACCATTAAGTAGTATCTCGAATAAACGTCGCCTTATAATTTTAATGAAAATTATATTCAATACTTTAAAAAATATTAATAATATATTTTAATCTTAAAATTCTCCTAACTTTTAAATCCCCCGAGTACTTCTGACATTATTTTTTGGAAAGAGCATTTCAATTTCCTTTAAAAAAAAATTAGTATACCCCGGAGAAACGTGGCCTTGACACTTGTATAAGCAATGTTTACAAGCGTTTGAAAACTTAAATTCGATATAGTATTTTCGTATATATTTTTTAGTTATTTCTAAACGCTTGAAGTACTTAAACAATGTTTTTCAGAAAGACCATTCCTGTGTTGTTGTAAACCATTAAGTAGTATCTCGAATAAACGTCGCCTTATAATTTTAATTAAAATTATATTCAATACTTTAAAAAAGATTTATAATATATTTTAATCTTAAATTCTCCTAACTTTTAAATCTCCCGAGTACTTCTGACATATATTTTTAGAAAGAGCATTTCAATGTTCTTTAAAAAAAAATTAGTATACCCCGGAGAAACGTGGCCTTGACACTTGTATAAGCAATGTTTACAAGCGTCTGAAAACTTAAATTCGATATAGTATTTTCGTATATATTTTTTAGTTATTTCTAAACGCTTGAAGTACTTTGGACAATGTTTTTCAGAAAGACCATTCTTGTGTTGTTGTAAACCATTAAGTAGTATCTCGAATAAACGTCGCCTTATAATTTTAATGAAAATTATATTCAATACTTTAAAAAATATTTATAATATATTTTAATCTTAAAATTCTCCTAACTTTTAAATCCCCCGAGTACTTCTGACATTATTTTTTGGAAAGAGCATTTCAATGTCCTTTAAAAAAAAATTAGTATACCCCGGAGAAACGTGGCCTTGACACTTGTATAAGCAATGTTTACAAGCGTTTGAAAACTTAAATTCGATATAGTATTTTCGTATATATTTTTTAGTTATTTCTAAACGCTTGAAGTACTTAAACAATGTTTTTCAGAAAGACCATTCCTGTGTTGTTGTAAACCATTAAGTAGTATCTCGAATAAACGTTGCTTTATAATTTTATTGAAAATTATTTTAAATACTTTAAAGATTAATTATTATATATTTTCATCTTAAAATTCTCCTAACTTTTAAATTCCCCGAGTACTTCTGACATATATTTTTAGAAAGAGCATTTCAATGTTCTTTAAAAAAAATTTAGTATACTCCGGAGAAACGTGGCCTTGACACTTGTATAAGCAATGTTTACAAGCGTTTGAAAACTTAAATTCGATACAGTATTTTCGTATATATTTTTTAGTTATTTCTAAACGCTTGAAGTACTTAAACAATGTTTTTCAGAAAGACCATTCCTGTGTTGTTGTAAACCATTAAGTAGTATCTCGAATAAACGTCGCCTTATAATTTTAATTAAAATTATATTCAATACTTTAAAAAAGATTTATAATATATTTTAATCTTGAATTCTCCTAACTTTTAAATCTCCCGAGTACTTCTGACATATATTTTTAGAAAGAGCATTTCAATGTCCTTTAAAAAAAAATTAGTATACCCCGGAGAAACGTGGCCTTGACACTTGTATAAGCAATGTTTACAAGCGTTTGAAAACTTAAATTCGATATAGTATTTTCGTATATATTTTTTAGTTATTTCTAAACGCTTAAAGTACTTTAGACAATGTTTTTCAGAAAGACCATTTCTGTGTTGTTGTAAACCATTAAGTAGTATCTCGAATAAACGTCGCCTTATAATTTTAATGAAAATTATATTCAATACTTTAAAAAATATTTATAATATATTTTAATCTTAAAATTCTCCTAACTTTTAAATCCCCCGAGTACTTCTGACATTATTTTTTGGAAAGAGCATTTCAATGTCCTTTAAAAAAAATTAGTATACCCCGGAGAAACGTGGCCTTGACACTTGTATAAGCAATGTTTACAAGCGTTTGAAAACTTAAATTCGATATAGTATTTTCGTATATATTTTTTAGTTATTTCTAAACGCTTAAAGTACTTTAGACAATGTTTTTCAGAAAGACCATTCCTGTGTTGTTGTAAACCATTAAGTAGTATCTCGAATAAACGTCGCCTTATAATTTTAATGAAAATTATATTCAATACTTTAGAGATATAAACAATATATTTTAATCTTAAAATTCTCCTAACTTTTAAATCCCCCGAGTACTTCTGACATTATTTTTTGGAAAGAGCATTTCAATGTCCTTTAAAAAAAATTAGTATACCCCGGAGAAACGTGGCCTTGACACTTGTATAAGCAATGTTTACAAGCGTTTGAAAACTTAAATTCGATATAGTATTTTCGTATATATTTTTTAGTTATTTCTAAACGCTTGAAGTACTTTAGACAATGTTTTTCAGAAAGACCATTCCTGTGTTGTTGTAAACCATTAAGTAGTATCTCGAATAAACGTCGCCTTATAATTTTAATGAAAATTATATTCAATACTTTAAAAAATATTTATAATATATTTTAATCTTAAATTCTCCTAACTTTTAAATCTCCCGAGTACTTCTGACATATATTTTTAGAAAGAGCATTTCAATGTCCTTTAAAAAAAAATTAGTATACCTCGGAGAAACGTGGCCTTGACACTTGTATAAGCAATGTTTACAAGCGTTTGAAAACTTAAATTCGATATAGTATTTTTGTATATATTTTTTAGTTATTTCTAAACGCTTGAAGTACTTTAGACAATGTTTTTTCAGAAAGACCATTCCTGTGTTGTTGTAAACCATTAAGTAGTATCTCGAATAAACGTCGCCTTATAATTTTAATGAAAATTATATTCAATACTTTAAAAAATATTTATAATATATTTTAATCTTAAAATTCTCCTAACTTTTAAATCCCCCGAGTACTTCTGACATTATTTTTTGGAAAGAGCATTTCAATGTCCTTTAAAAAAAATTAGTATACCCCGGAGAAACGTGGCCTTGACACTTGTATAAGCAATGTTTACAAGCGTTTGAAAACTTAAATTCGATATAGTATTTTCGTATATATTTTTTAGTTATTTCTAAACGCTTAAAGTACTTTAGACAATGTTTTTCAGAAAGACTATTTCTGTGTTGTTGTAGACCATTAAGTAGTATCTCGAATAAACGTCGCCTTATAATTTTAATGAAAATTATATTCAATACTTTAGAGATATAAATAATATATTTTAATCTTAAAATTCTCCTAACTTTTAAATCCCCCGAGTACTTCTGACATTATTTTTTGGAAAGAGCATTTCAATGTCCTTTAAAAAAAAATTAGTATACCCCGGAGAAACGTGGCCTTGACACTTGTATAAGCAATGTTTACAAGCGTTTGAAAACTTAAATTCGATATAGTATTTTCGTATATATTTTTTAGTTATTTCTAAACGCTTGAAGTACTTAAACAATGTTTTTCAGAAAGACCATTTCTGTGTTGTTGTAAACCATTAAGTAGTATCTCGAATAAACGTCGCCTTATAATTTTAATTAAAATTATATTCAATACTTTAAAAAAGATTTATAATATATTTTAATCTTAAAATTCTCCTAACTTTTAAATCTCCCGAGTACTTCTGACATATATTTTTAGAAAGAGCATTTCAATGTTCTTTAAAAAAAAATTAGTATACCCCGGAGAAACGTGGCCTTGACACTTGTATAAGCAATGTTTACAAGCGTTTGAAAACTTAAATTCGATATAGTATTTTCGTATATATTTTTTAGTTATTTCTAAACGCTTGAAGTACTTTAGACAATGTTTTTCAGAAAGACCATTCTTGTGTTGTTGTAAACCATTAAGTAGTATCTCGAATAAACGTCGCCTTATAATTTTAATGAAATTTATATTCAATACTTTAAAAAATATTAATAATATATTTTAATCTTAAAATTCTCCTAACTTTTAAATCCCCCGAGTACTTCTGACATTATTTTTTGGAAAGAGCATTTCAATGTCCTTTAAAAAAAATTAGTATACCCCGGAGAAACGTGGCCTTGACACTTGTATAAGCAATGTTTACAAGCGTTTGAAAACTTAAATTCGATATAGTATTTTCGTATATATTTTTTAGTTATTTCTAAACGCTTGAAGTACTTAAACAATGTTTTTCAGAAAGACCATTCCTGTGTTGTTGTAAACCATTAAGTAGTATCTCGAATAAACGTCGCCTTATAATTTTAATTAAAATTATATTCAATCCTTTAAAAAATATTTATAATATATTTTAATCTTAAAATTCTCCTAACTTTTAAATCCCCCGAGTACTTCTAACATTATTTTTTGGAAAGAGCATTTCAATGTCCTTTAAAAAAAATTAGTATACCCCGGAGAAACGTGGCCTTGACACTTGTATAAGCAATGTTTACAAGCGTTTGAAAACTTAAATTCGATATAGTATTTTCGTATATATTTTTTAATTATTTTTAAACGCTTGAAGTACTTTAGACAATGTTTTTCAGAAAGACCATTCCTGTGTTGTTGTAAACCATTAAGTAGTATCTCGAATAAACGTCGCCTTATAATTTTAATGAAAATTATATTCAATACTTTAAAAAAGATTTATAATATATTTTAATCTTAAAATTCTCCTAACTTTTAAATCTCCCGAGTACTTCTGTTATATATTTTTAGAAAGAGCATTTCAATGTTCTTTAAAAAAAATTTAGTATACTCCGGAGAAACGTGGCCTTGACACTTGTATAAGCAATGTTTACAAGCGTTTGAAAACTTAAATTCGATATAGTATTTTCGTATATATTTTTTAGTTATTTCTAAACGCTTGAAGTACTTAAACAATGTTTTTCAGAAAGACCATTCCTGTGTTGTTGTAAACCATTAAGTAGTATCTCGAATAAACGTCGCCTTATAATTTTAATTAAAATTATATTCAATACTTTAAAAAAGATTTATAATATATTTTAATCTTGAATTCTCCTAACTTTTAAATCTCCTGAGTACTTCTGACATATATTTTTAGAAAGAGCATTTCAATGTCCTTTAAAAAAAAATTAGTATACCCCGGAGAAACGTGGCCTTGACACTTGTATAAGCAATGTTTACAAGCGTTTGAAAACTTAAATTTGATATAGTATTTTCGTATATATTTTTTAGTTATTTCTAAACGCTTGAAGTACTTAAACAATGTTTTTCAGAAAGACCATTCCTGTGTTGTTGTAAACCATTAAATAGTATCTCGAATAAACGTCGCCTTATAATTTTAATGAAAATTATATTCAATACTTTAAAAAAGATTTATAATATATTTTAATCTTAAATTCTCCTAACTTTTAAATCTCCCGAGTACTTCTGACATATATTTTTAGAAAGAGCATTTCAATGTTCTTTAAAAAAAAATTAGTATACCCCGGAGAAACGTGGCCTTGACACTTGTATAAGCAATGTTTACAAGCGTTTGAAAACTTAAATTCGATATAGTATTTTCGTATATATTTTTTAGTTATTTCTAAACGCTTGAAGTACTTTAGACAATGTTTTTCAGAAAGACCATTCCTGTGTTGTTGTAAACCATTAAGTAGTATCTCGAATAAACGTAGCCTTATAATTTTAATGAAAATTATATTCAATACTTTAAAATAGATTTATAATATATTTTAATCTTAAAATTCTCCTAACTTTTAAATCTCCCGAGTACTTCTGACATATATTTTTAGAAAGAGCATTTCAATGTCCTTTAAAAAAAAATTAGTATACCCCGGAGAAACGTGGCCTTGACACTTGTATAAGCAATGTTTACAAGCGTTTGAAAACTTAAATTCGATATAGTATTTTCGTATACATTTTTTCATAATTTCTAAAATCCTGAAGTAATTGAGAAATGAAGTCCTCGAGGCAATTTTTTTTAGCAAGATCATTATTTCATCCTTTAACGAAAATTATTGTAAACTTTTCAAAACAACAACAAATTTTAAAATTTTTAAAATTTTTGCATTTTAATATTCGCGACGTTTCCAAAACAACGTTTTTAATTGTAAACCGTAGTTTATATTCTTTAATACCTTGTTAGTTACTTTTGGTATTCTTAATTCGGCCGGGTTATAATTTGGCTGCTAACTTTGGCTGCTAACTTCACACCGGTGCTCGAGTAGCCTTTCGAAACTTTCCACTTCCTTAACAAGATGACCGAATCTTTTTGTTCGACATAAAAAACAAAATTGAACGTGTAGAAAATTAAAGATAGGGAATAGTTCGTTCTTTCTCTTTCTACGTATAAAGTTCTGTGAACTTCGTTTAGTTAGTTGTTTTCGATAAAGTTTGCTTTAGTTGCAATAGGAATTCCATAGTATAATTGAAAACTTAAAAAACTCTGTGTAAGTTCCTCATTATCTGTCAATAAAGAAACGACGCATTCGTTTTGGATCTTCCACACATTTTAATCACACAATTAAATCACAGTAAATGGTATAGTCTAGGGATTGGGATTTACCTATGTAGAAATGATAAACAACAATGAGCATAGAAATCGAGATTCTCTTTTAAGAGTTGAGATCGCCCACGATATTTCACACCAAATTTACTGCAGTGATTGGCTCAAAAATTATAACTAAAAATCTTTTTTTCGCAGTTTGAGTAAAAATACGATCTAGCCACTGGGTATATATTAATTATACATGAGAAATTCAATAAATGCAACTGTGTGTGAAACCGTTACAGCATCACAACAGCATTGCGTACTGCTTTCTGCCTTCAAGCCATGTTGAAGCCATGACATGAAAATAATACGTCAGTGTTAATAACTACTTGTTGCATCGTGTTTATTCGTAATTAGCAAAGTAAGTTGATATTTTCTCCATAATCGTTGTTCGTTTCACGTCACAATCTTGACACCTGGATCCGAGGGAACTATAATTATACCTGTCATGGTCACTTTAACCTCATGCTAGCCACCAGCAGGTCTGGCGAGATTATTACGTAGAATTCAAGGAGAGGAAGAAACTGCGAGGGAACGGTACATCCCCGTAGAATATTATAAAATAAAACTAGTTTGTAAGATATAGGTACAGTTCCAATCAAACTTTATGGCGGATGTGAACATAGGCACAAGTCGCGTCGCAGTAACCAGTTTTAGGTGTAGAGGGACACAGTGGAGCGAGGGGCATATGACTGAACCTGCGCAAACACGCGTTGTATTGTATTCCGATCCCCCATTAAGTTTGATTGGAACTATAGGTAGCCTGTGATAAATGCACAAAACCACAATAACACTAACCGAAATGCGATATAATAAACATTCATTCTACCTAGGTACCCAACCTAACTACCCAAGTGGCCTGGCGGTCGGCGCCCATACAAAAAAAAGTCAAATAAAATAAAATAAATATATATTCAGTAGAAGAACACATACTTATTGGTAGTCTAAATTAAATGATTAGAGAACACAGCAATCTGTCCACAAAAAAAAATCAATAATTTTATCTGCAGTGGTTCCATTTAACGTCAAAATGATATCTGCAACAGACGAGCTCCAGCCTTAATCCGTTAACTAAAACTTTATATACTTATATTGTACCAAGTGCGTACTGTGTTACTACTTCGAAGGTTGTGAGATCAGGAGTGTCGTGATAGCCCAAAGCGGAAGAAAGCTGTCTCAAATTTATATGGCCATAAGGCCATGGTTCGAATCCGGGCGTGTATCGAGAGATCGGAAAAAGTGTAGTGAACGTCGATTTTAATTCAATATTTTGGTTCATTCGTTGTACATGAAACATTTTAAAAATTCAAATGTAGTAGTTTAATTGTTTCTTAAGATCCCTGTCATCTATACTAATATTATAAAGCTGAAGAGTTTGTTTGTTTGTTTGTTTGAACGCGCAAATCTCAGGAACTACTGGTTCGAATTGAAAAATTATTTTTTTGTTGGATAGTACATTTATCAAGGAAGGCTATAGGCTATACTATATCACGCTACGACCAATAGGAGTGGAGCGTCAATGAAAAATGTTGCAAAAACGGGAAAAATTATTCCTTTTGAGAGCTTCCGTCGCGCGCGCTGCGTAAACGGTTGATGTTAAGCAAAAATCATGTATTACGGAATTGTACCCCTTTAAAAGTTCTAACCAAAAGTCCGCGACAGCATATGTGTATCTTTTAAGGTTAACTTACTATAATCTTTTTTATGACAACCAAATCTGTTCAACATAATGTACTATTTGCGAAGATGTTTTTTAAACGTGATATTAATCCTTATCAAATTAAATACGTCAGTTGTCTTAAGCATTTCATGCATATTATAATTGCCCTTTACATCATACAATTTAAATTAATATCTTAACAGTTTTTATTGAAATTTAAAAACTATAGAGTTTGTTTGTTAGTTTGTTTGTTTGTTTGTTTGATAGACAGATTGATTGATTGATCGATTGATTGTTTGATTGAAGGATTTATTGATTGATTGATTGATTTTTTGATTGATTGATGGATTGGTTGATTGTTTGATTGATAAATTGTTTGTTTGTTTGTTGGTTGGTTGGTTAGTTGGTTGGTTCGTTCGTTCGTTTGTTCGTTCGTTAGTTCATTCGTTTGTTTGTTTGTTTGAATTTGTTAATCTCTGAAACTACCAGTCGGATTTGAAAAATTCTTTTTGCCTTTGATAGCCTGATTCTAGCGGAGAGTTATAGGCTATATACATGAAAACGAACTGTCTGTCTATTCGAGCAAATCGGCTTCGGCCAAAACGGCTTAACCGATTTTGATGAAACTTTACACATATAAGAGGATGTAATCTTTTGACTACACCCTTTCCATATGTGACATACAGAACTTTTTGTATGTCTGTCTGTACGTCTATATGTTTAAACCTATTTAAATGAAACATCAATGAATATGAAAAGAAGGTCGTTAAAACTAACAAATGTTGCTTTTTGTCCGTCTGTCTGTCTGTACGTGTATCTGTCTATTTGAGCTAATCTCCAAAACGGCTAAACAGATTTTAAGGAAACTTTGCAGACGGAAAAGAAGGTTGTCAAGATATTTGACATTAGCTACTTTTTGTCCGTCTGTTTGTCTGTACGTCTGTTCAATTCAATTTTATTTATTCGAGCTAATTTCTAATACGGCTGAACAGATTTTAATGAAACTTTGCAGACGTGAAAGAAGGTTGTCAAGAGTGTCATAAGCTACTTTTTGTGTTTGTCTGTCTGTCTATCTGTCTGTCGTTTGTCCTCACTGATCTAGCAATGTACAGCCGAAAGTACTAAGTGTAGGAAGCTAAATTTGGAACATAAGTTTATTTTATAACGTGAGCATTACAAAGTTAAGAAAGGCTTTTTTAGAAATTTCAAACTTAAGGATGGGAATGGAGGGACTTAAATAATGACGTGTTTCAGGGTTTTTAGATTTTCACATTTTAAGAGTGGGAAACGGGAGATGAAAAATTGTATCGGTTTTTTAAAGGGTGGAAGGGGAATGAAGATTGAAAGTTTGAATGGGTGTGACCAAAATTGGTTCCAGCAAAAAGTACGTATAAACCATCTCGAACGTTAATAGTACCTATAACAGGAATTTGTAGTCTACGCAAGCGAAGCTGCGGGCGGTCGCTAGTCTAATATATTGAAAATAATATTTATATACAATATAAATTAATATTACAAAAAAATCTTAAATTTATTGTTTTTTCAAAGTATTGATGACATAATTTTTGTTTTGAGATAGTCGAAATCCCTGTCATTTAAAAACACTTTATTCGTTAGATTTTACGAATATTTTTTTTTATATTTCGTTAAACGCCTGCGAATTGCACGCCTTGAGAATGCTGTACTTAAAAAATAATCAGGCGTTTACTTTACGATTGACGAACCAATCTATGCTCTATTCTTAAACAGTGAAGTCTGTTTTTCACTCATCGTCTTACGCTTGCTGAGTGTATCGCTCACTGCCGCCGCGCGCGCGCCGTGGCATTCGAAGACGGCCGATCGCACAATGTCATTTCACTATACTAGTCGCCATAAGTACATCAACTATCACTGACTCCGTGCCTCGGAGAGCACGTTAAGCAGTCGGTCCCGGACGCTGTCAATAGATGGCGATCGTTACAATCCCCAACCCGCAGTGGAGTGGCGTAGTGGATTTAAGCTCCAAAAACATCCTCCTAACCCTGAGGGAGGCCTAAGCCCCTGAAGTGGGGTAAAATGGGCTGATGATGAGATCACGCGATAAAGGGATTGATAGGTATAGTATCAATTAGGTCTTTTATTCCCTTCCGAAGATGACCGCTTAGCCAAGGGGGTAGCGACCGTGCCTACGAAGCTGGAGGTCCCGGGTTCGAATTTCAGGTCGGGTCAGTATTTATATGATGAATATTGATACTGTTACCGGGTCTTGGTTGTTATATGTGTGTGGTGTCTTCGCTTGGTACCCAAAACACAAGCTAATGCTTAGTTTGGGACCTAGACGTTGTTGTCATGTATACGTTATTCCATCAGTCAAAATTCGTCAATTGAAATATGTGAATGTAAGAAATAGTCATAAATATTTATGTTGATTAAAAACTAAATAACGCGAACCGACAAAGCCATCCCAGAGGGAACGCACGCTAAACATGTTTTATAAATTTTATATGTAGGTATAGTCTCTTCATCAAGATATTATTTTTAGTTTTCACTACTATTTTGATTACCTTTTTAGTCGTCAATGCGCAGCGGAGCGCTCGCGGCCATGGAGGCGGAGCCCGACCTCAGCACGTTTGAGAACAAATCGGGGCTGGCGGAGGACATGAAGTTCCTCGCTTCCATGCCGGAGCTGTGTGACGTCACGTTCCTGGTCGGCGACACAAGGGAACCTGTCTGCGCTGTCAAGGCTGTCCTAGCTGCCAGAAGCAGGTATTGCAGATGTGCCCCATAAGATTTTAGATTTATGCAGATACACGTTCTATCCATTATTCCAGTACGAAAATTCTAGAGAAAAAGTGGAGAATAGAGAAAATAAAAGTCATGCATAGGTACATTTTACATTTGTACTGCAATAGTTAATCTATTAAATAATAATAATAGTATCTGGGACATCCCACATAGCGCCATCAAGTCCCAAAGTGAGCAAGCATTTTCCTTGAATTATAGGGTACTAGACAACTGATACACAATTGATACTACTGATACTTAAGTATTCTTTATAACATATACATTTAAAGATATTATACACCCAGGCACGGAACAAATTGTTACTGTATGAACGTCAACCTAACCGTCTATGTGTGCGTGCGAAGGGATACCAACTAATAAATATTTCCTAATGTTCGGGGAAATTTATATAGAAGTAGTTATATTACTTACAATCATTAGTGGTAAAAATAATATTATAATCTATGCTAATAATATATAAAGCTGAAGTTTGTTCGTTCGATCGTTCGTAGTCCTGTTACTCCGATCACGAATTTGTGATCAAAATTCAAAAAAGTTACTGCAATTTTGAACTTTTTAGTTACTGGACCGATTGCTTCCAAAATCGATACCTAAGAGTCCTCGTGGACTCCTAACACGAATCTGTAATCAAAATTGAAAAAAAAATGGCCGCCATTTTTAACTTTGCACATCAGTATACGCATCTCTAACTAAGTTTAGGGGTATGAATTACTTTAACAGCGATTTAGAAAACCAAGGTAGCGGGTATCGATCATAAAAGTCATTATGCTCGCTTCCGACTAACTTTAGAGTGCTAAATCAAAATTTAATAGTGATTTCGAAATCCAAGATGGCGCCATCGATTTGATTGATGACACGTTTGATTGCTCGCCAAAACACGAAGTTTGAGTACGAACACGATAGGTCTATGACAAGTAATTTCAAAAATATGAGCTTTTGTAAAATTTGGTCATGAAGTCACAAGATCTCGCTAAAAGATGAAGTTTGAGACAAACCCTATAGGTCTACGACTAGTGATTTCAAAAATATGTGCTTTTCAAAATTTGATCATGTGATCACATAGATCACGATAGAATAATTAATTTTAGTACTAAAATAAAATTTTGTTTCCTAGTTTCAGAAATACGATATAAAGTTTTTACATCGGTTTTTTTTAATAATTATATTTATGGAAAATATTTTTTTTGTAATATTGGCCCTGATGACGTCGATATTTTCTGGGATATGAAAGGCATCATCCTATTAGTTATGGTATTTCTTCTATGGTAGAAGTGATTTCGAATCACTAAAGTTCGATTATGCTAGAACGTTTCTCGTCAAGTTCCATTAGATGATTCCAAGGTCAGAAGCACCTAGCAATACAACCCCTGATTACTAGGTAGTATAAAATATAATTTAAAAATATTTTTACATTTATTTTTACTCTACCTTCAAGGAAATTTTGGATTTGAATACTAGCAACACTTATATAGTGTATGTCTATGGACTCAGGGTTGAATGGTGCTAGAACCCAGGACCGTTGCTAAGTTAAAAAACTAATTTCAAACATGGTGTAGGTGTTAAATTAAAGTAAAATTATTTTCAAAAGAAAACATCGCTTGACATTAACATGTATTGAATTTTGAAAACTTTAACTCAATGATGGTAAGTGACTATATTTTATATATTTATATTGCTTTCATAATTCCATCCTGAGTTCATCTCATATTTTTCGTTTAACATAAGGGAGTTACGCATAGTGTCATGACCAAATAACTATTAAGACAGCTTGTGACGACGTTCGGGGAACAGTTAGGCTACTTATAAATCTATGTCGTGTGACGTCGACACAGACCAGTCAACCTATAGACCACGCTTTATTAAACGTCAGTACGAAAACGAAATCGCCAAAAAGTGGCGGCGTGCGGGGAGAGGTCAGCTAGTTTTCATTGGCTCTTTTAAAATTGACAATTAATGGCTTCCAACGTGCTTCCAACTGACGGCTCACTAGTGACGTAGTTATGTAGTGTCACCACATAGCCTTGGCGAATGCTACTCCTTGTCAAAGCGTGGTCTATAAGGTTGACTTGTCTGTGGACGTCGACTATCAATCCAGACATATACTACATCCATGCTGTATACATATCTTTCTCTATACGATTATTCTTACGTAAAACACTTACCTACATGTTAAATTCCACATCAAAAGGATTCTAGAAACCCTTTCTAGTGGTTAAGCATGTTTTGTGAAAGTACAGTGATACATCGGTTTTTGTTTGTTTGCGTGCTTTAAGCATGGAAATATTTAGTTTTTGTTAGAGAAAGATATGTTGTATATGATTGTGTATTTTTTTTATATTTGACTCTAAAGTTAAATCTCCAATGTAAAGACTCACGCTATATTGGATTGACTTGTAGTAAATTGTAGCTAATTATTTATTTTTAATTGTTTTATTATATATATATAATCAATAAACTAAAACATAAAACAAGTATATTTTTTTTCAGAGTTTTTCAAAAGATGCTCTATCAGGCTCCCAGCCCGCAAAGGAAGAAGGAACCAGCGCCGCGTGAAAACAAACTCAGATTATTTCTGAAAAGGTCTTCTGAACCGCTTCTCAACTTACAAAATGCAGCTCAACAGGTGAGAAATTTACTAAATACCCTATATATGTATGTGTGTGTTTCACGAAACGAACATATTTTCCATGTTTATTTGTATCCATGTTATTATACCCAACTGAATTTTTAATGTTAAGTTCTGTAATAACCCAGAAAATTGCACATATGATAGCTTTGTAAAGCAAAAAAATTAAGTCCATTAAACGAAATAAATCTATATGGAGACCCCAAAATACGTAAAAAAAAACATTTGGCTTCAATTCCACGAGATATATTTTAAATTCCGTAAAATAATCACATGAATTTCGCCAATATATTATATTTCAGAGCGGATTAGAATATCTCGAGCAAAATTTAATTTTCTTGTATGTGCAAAGTCAAAAATAAAGAAATAATCACCGCGATTTGAAATTTAAGTATACTCAATTTTATGAGTGTAATAAATAATTAATACTGAAAACTCATGATCACAGCATATTATATTTGTTCTAGAATTAGAGGAGTTATCCACAGGGAACTATAAAATTAAATTTATATTACGTGTATTCATAAAATAAATCATTTAAATTATTACCAGTACATTACTGATATCAGAGAGGCAAATGTACCAAATAGAAGTTGTGTAAAAAAACATTAAAAGGGTTAGATGATTTCATTATAGAGGCGCGCAGTCTTATTTTCAGCGTCAAAAAAAAATATATATATGAAAATATCTGTCATGTGTGTGACCTATATGAAACGATGCTGGTATTAACACAAACACAAAATATAATATGATTACAAAATAATACTAAGGTGTCACTTTCCTGAGATAATAAACGAAAAGTTTTTTTTTCGTATTTCGGACGTATCGCTATTTTTTATAAATATTTTACTTATATTGTATTTTATTGTCATACACAGTGAGTAGATAAAAAAATTATGAAAGACAAGTCAAATCAAATCAAATTAAAATGATGGTTCCTCTCAGAAGAATACGCAAGAAACTGAGGGACGCGCTTTTTAACAAAAATGTAAAAAATTTTAACAATAAATGCTTTAAGAATAATATTATTCAAACAAACTGATAAGCGCGAGCGGCTTACGCCCATGGATTTTTATCCATCTAAGTAGTCTGATACTTTATAATAAGCTTTTGCATAAAGCTTTCGTTTTATTGTAGTTTTAAACTTGTTAAGGGGTAGATCTTGAATGTCAGCTGGGATCTTATTGTAAAAGAGTATACATTGCCCTTTAAAAGATTTCGTGATTTTATTGAGGCGCATGACATGATTAGCAAGTTTATCTTCGTTTCTTGTATTAACATTATGCCGATCACTATTTTTTTAAAATAATGTAATATTTTTTTTACTTACATAATGTTTTCAAATATGTATTGAGATGGCAATGCCATTATATTAATTTCCTTAAAGTTTTCTCTAAGTGACACTATAGGTCCCAGTTTATAAATTGCTCGAACAGTCGTATTAATTGTAAGTAACAGGTACAGTATATTTATAAGGCAGAAGTAACCTTATTTATTAGTTGAAATCTTAGTATGACCATGACACAATACAACTGAATATAATTTTTAATTTTATGTTTGTTTGTATTAATACCAGATATTGATTGAAACATTAGGCTTTGTGGAATCTTCAGACTTGGCCGCCATTTTTTTTTTAAATGGCGGAGACACACATTTTAGATTAGGTTAGTTAGGCGTCACTTCATTCGCAGATATTAAACATTTTAAAGAAATAAATGAAGGCTTGTTTAAGTTATATACTATTTTAATTATTACATATTCACTCGTAAGAAAGAAATTCATGACCTAACTGAGCAATCTCGTTGTTCTCATACTCCACTCTTTATTTTTTGGAATTACTGAAACTAATTCGAGTTATACAGTATGGGTTTTTTACCAGTCTATTATATAAAATAACCATTTTCATTTTTTAAACTAATTTATTATCTAACTACTCCCTCATAACGAGGGGAGGCCTAAGTCCCTGCAGTGGGGCATTAATGGGCTGATGGTCTTGTATGGTACTTCCATCAGACACGAAAGGTTTTCTGACATATTTAACAAAAATTTTAACACGAAATTTCAATATTTTTCACCAAAGTACTTTCAAAATACACTAAGAGTTATTACAATATAAGAAGGCTTTCCAATATCCGGAGGGAAAAGGGCTTTATTGCTCCATCCCTGGCAAAAAAAATCTCAGATATTATTCTCTAAGGAAAAATGCACGCAGTTACTTTTCCCTGAAGAAATTCCTCGAGATTTTCATCACTCTAAATTGTGTCGTCGCTCGCATCAAAAGATCGGATATTATGAAGACTTTTATTGGAATTATTTGCACGATAAAATGTTTCAATGAATATTTTCAGCAATAAATCCGGATTACATATTATGATATAATTTTAGTATATAACACCATATATTTCTGTACATATTTATGTCTTCTTAAAAGGTATATCGCTCAATATTCCATATATTTGTTAATTCTTTAGTTAAATACTTAAATTCAATATCGTTACAGGCCGGTTATTCCACCTGTTGCTTCTTATGTTGATAAATTAAATGGTGTTTATTTTTTGTTGCATAGTAATTATCATGGAATCCAAATTTAGAAATAGACCGTGGGTTTTAATAATAATAAATAAAAATTTAAAATGAATTAAATAAATAAAACCAGTATTATATTCGCTACAGAGGTCGTCTTTCGCGCAGCAATTGGCACCAATACAAGAGGTAAAGGCAAAATTATCGTTAAACAGGGATTTTATTTAGAAATTTTTAATTCACTTGTAAATAGGTTTCGACGCCTTCACAGTGATTATTTTATTTAAAGCTTAGGGCATTGGATCATCTGAGTGCATGGTTTTAAAACTTTTTATATGATTCATACATAAAAAAAAAATACTTTTATGTATTTCTGCACAAGCTGGCATGCAATATTCGGTGTTGTGTTTAAGTGTTCAATAAGTATGTTATATTTATATAAAAAAATCACTTTTTAATAGTCATTATGTCGGCACATATTTATTTAATTATTAAAATATTTAATATATGGAGGTAGAAAAGGAAAGAGACACCCGTCTGACAGAATGTCATCGATACACTTTCTACCTTCATCATTTGATGTGTGTAGCTGTTTTATTATATTATTTATTTATTATTAATATTTATTTTATTTATTGCCGGAGCAATAAATGCAAATGTACACAAATTATTTTCACTAAGAATAAGGGCTGTAGGTGTTATATAACGAGATATAATGTAACATTTATTTTATGTATTTTAAAATTATATTCAATTAATTTATACATATTTATTATCAAAATTATTTTACTACTGCATAATATAACTAATTAATTTGCAACGCTATCTAGAAAAAAACAAAAAAAAAACGTAACTATAGCAATGAGTGTTAAAATATACGAATGATAATTATATGTCCTGCTCAACAGCCGTCATCTCAACAGCATCAGACGCTGATCATCGAAGAGTTTGAACCCGACGTGTTCAGGCAACTCATTGAATATATACACACGGGATGCGTGACCTTGCAGCCAAGGACACTACTCGGTAAGTAGGTCATTCCGATTGCATATATAGAATAGATATATTCCTATTTCAATCAAATATATGAGCTTGTTTTACCAACCATTAATTAAATGCTTTTACACGATACTTTGAATGTAAATGTCTTATAAGTAGAACTTTTTGAGGTTTTAGTAAAACGCTGCCGTATTAGGTGGGCTTATTCAACTTAGATATATTGTGTTTGGGCTCATTAAACTTGTGTTAATGGGACCTATGTCAACACTTTGTATTAATAAAAATATGAAATATTAAAGTATACAATATTAATTAAATTAAAATAAACAGAAAAGGCAGCTCGCACCGCGGTCTGTTCGGCCGACAGGGTTCGACCGTTGGACCACCAAACGATTGATGGACTTCACTAAAATGTTAATAGTTCATTGCGGTTTAGTCAGTTAATTGTAATTCTAAAGAGCTATCCATTCTATTTTTTTTTAAAGTTTATGTAGTTAAGAAATAAATTAACAATTACATTTTATATATCAAGTTTCTTTTATGTGGAGTGTCCTTGAGAGTATCCTTGAACACCTGCATTATCGAAATATATGACGTCCTAACTAATATATATGCCAGTAACGTTTCATTAGGTAAATAGCAGCTAATATTTACCACACTGTATATATAATTACGCACCTATTGATACCCTAAGATCACTGGGAATCATTTGACTTTTCAAGCAACGAAATCTATCACGTTATCTGTGAATTACACGGGAAAAACTAAACGTATATACATTTCAGAGCACGATCGTAAATAGAACAAGAAAAACTAGATAACGTGTATATCTTTGAGCGGGGCCTGCTAAATACGACCCTCCGAGCGAACCCCAAAAAGTCTTACCGTAGAGTGCAGCTTGCCGACCAACAACACGGAACTATCACGAACATGTTTTATGACCGGCGACTAAGGCATATGTTATAAAAAATAATCTAAGAACGAGCTGTCGCCTCAGTCACGACTCGCTCTGTCTGTGTTTGATAATGTTGTTTAAATTATGTACAATTTGTATTTAAATCTATACCATACGTCCAAGTCCGAGTTAGAAACCGATTATCACCCGATGACTGGTTGACAATTTGACACTGAATTTACGTTGCGTGGTTCTGTCTCATTAGAGTAGTGCGTTTAGTAGCCCCATTTATACTAAATACAAGTAAGTTACAGATGCGTTCAACTAAAAATTGAAAAATAAAATAATTTAAAAAAAAAATAAAAACCGACTTCAAAAACATAAACTAAAAAGTTAAAAATAAAATTTTCACTTTAAAGAAAGGAGCATTAACAGGCGGCATATAGTTAATGAAGTCGGTGCCTACTCAGACACTTTAAATGGGTACTTACCAGGTAATAACAATTACAACAAAAATAATAAAACATAATAAATAATAATAACAAAAATAGAACACAATTTAAAGTGCCTGAGTGAGTAGGCACCGACTTCATTAACTATATGCCGCCTGTTAATGCTCCTTTCTTTAAAGTGAAAATTTTATTTTTAACTTTTTAGTTTATGTTTTTGAAGTCGGTTTTTATTTATTTATTTATTTATTTATTTATTACATAGATACAGCAACAGTTAACAAACTTAAAAATAGGCAAAGATACAAAATATACAAAATACAATAGAGGCGAGTCTGCTGACCTTAATAGCTATATACGGCATTGTAAAATAGTACATAGTAAATATGTCTTCATGTCCCATGTTGGCCCTTAGCGCGATTATACTGCAGCCAATTTATACAAAAATCACCAAACTGGTTTTCTATCAAGGACGATGATTCTTATATGGATTGTTAGCGTGTTAGTTAACCTATTAGAGTTTGATTTTCTAGAAATTCCTTTTTAGTCAGAGGACTATACTTCGATTTTCATGTTTACAATGAGAGTCGATTTGAACTTTTATTTTTATAAATAAATAATATATATATATATATATACTTAATATATATACCTGTTCAAATTGATTCTTTCATCGTGTTCTTCGAGTTCGTTTGTTCCGAACAATTTATTTATGTCTATATGTCAGTCACATATCGACGAATAGAGACGTCGCAAAACAATTCCTGTGAAATCATTTTGCTTCACGTCGAAGGAATATATATATTTACTTTTTTTTCTTTGGTGCTAACAGAACTTCAAGATCATGGCAAAAAAAAATAGTTCTCAAATATCGTTTTATTATCACACATCCAGAACTATTTAAAAAAAATCAACATATCGATCGATTTGTCAAAGTACAGGTGCTATGATCCAAAATTTTACATTCTTACGAAAACGGCATGTCACCGTGACAACTTATTTATTACTTTTCTTAAATTTAAGATTAACCTTACGATGCGTTGCTTTTTATATATATAAATGTTTTTAGTCCTTTCCAGTGTTTTCCAGAAAACCCTTGCAACAACAAGTCAAATTATTCGTCGTATGTTTTTCACTGAATTTACTAGCGTAAAATTAACGTTGTTCGATGAGTAATTATAAAAAAAATTTACCACCACGTCTTCGTTCATCATCATCATCAGCACATTTTTACCCCACTGCAGGGGTTTAGGCCTCCCCCTGGGTAAGGAGGGGGGCTTGGAGCGTAAGTCCACCACGCTGCTTCACTGCGGGTTGGGAACTGTAACGACCGCCATCTATTGACAGCGTCCGGGACCGACTGCTTAACGTGCCCTCCGAAGCACGGTGTCAGTGATATTGTGTACTTAAGTCAGAAATACTCCTTGGTACACGCCCGGATTCGAACCATGGTCTTATAAATTTGAGACAGGTTCGTTGCGCTCTGGGCTATCACGACGTCTTCGTTACTTGTTTATTTTTAAGGTTGCGTAATCAAAGGGTCCCAATGGAATCCCTATTACTAAAGCTCTGCTGTCGGTCCGTCCGTTCCGTGCGTTCGTTTGTCACAGGACTGTATCGTCTGATCCGTGGTAGGTAGACACTTAAAATTTTTACAGAGTTACAATGGCCGCTGTAACAGCGAATAATAAAAATGAAAAATAGTTAAGAATTAAAAGGGAAATGTGTTTTTTTTATAATTTTTTTGTAAGTTGCGGTTGTGAAATCATAGCGTACACTTGAAATATTCATGGAGTGTGTACTACACAAAAAATAATAAAAATAAAATAAAGTTACACATTAAAGAGGGTCCCCATACAGGAAACGTGTTTTTTTTTTAAATGTTGTACGATCGTATGGAACCTTTTGTGTGCGAGTCCCACTCGCACTTGGCCAGATTTGTATTCTATGGAGTAAACTCATAGATAGTAAACGGGAAAACTAATACCAATTGAAAAATTAAAACAGTCAAATGAAACTCCAGAAAGAATCGACTGTGAATGTTTTGTTTACGAGTATCGTATTGTAAGGTATATATATATTTTAGTTAAGGTTCATAACTTTCCCATTTCAAATAATACTAACTGACGGGTGAAAAATAAAAACGTTCAACTACAAAATCAGTGATTTTCAGATTTTTATGGTATCGTTTTTGCATAGGTTTTTTTTAAAGAAGTTATTGTTTCTTGTTGTCATGGAGTAAATAAATTCAACAGCAGCGTTTGGTTTTAATAGTGTCAGAAATTTATTATATTATTTTAACACTCCTACTACGGTATAATATTTAACTAGTATTGACGGTTTCAGTATTAGGTAGACATTAAATTTTAGACTTTATTTTTGATCTAAAAAAATATGTTCAATTTATAATTTAATAGTTACGCGTAGAAAAAACCAAGTGATACAGCATGAAAGCAAGCAACTGCAATGTTTTGGTGACATATGATTAATTCCAATATGTTTATATATATATACATACATACATGCCTTATGCTGTAATAATATACACATATAAACAGCTCATTTGGTCGAAAATTAAAGACATGCACTCTTTTTTTGTTTCTAAGCCGTCCAACCAACTGTACGCCAATAGAACAAAAACAAAACCTCCGAGCTTTCAAAGACGGTTTGATTTATTCCGGTAAAAATTAAATTTCTGTTAAAGTTTGAAACATAAGTTTTAAGTAGGTGTCATTACTGTTAATAATCAATTCAATACTTTTATAATTAATGCCATCTGAGTCAAAGTTTAGATGAGGTCAATAAGAAATGATATCTGTGATGTCATCAAAGGCGTCATTAGAGGAAGAGCGGTAGTACAGTGTCGACGTTTTTATTTTCGTTTTTTTTTTGTTCTAAACAACAGTATTTAGAAGCTACTTTGTAAAGCTTCATTACAAAAACTGAAGTGTCAAGCTTAATACAAATAACTATTTTTATCTGATAATATTTATATGGATATGTCTGTAAGGCTTAAATCAATTTGGTTGAACGTAAGTATACCTATTATCATATGTAAACCAGTGTTACGTTTACACTATGAAGACGACTCGATTAATTCCCAACAAAAGGGAAAATCAACCTTTGTCACAGACCCCATATTCAAAAGCCCTTACGAAGGTCTAGTGCAAACAAATGAAAATTACTAGCCCGTGAACGATTAGGCAAGCACAATCGAGTCTGGAATTTTAAAATTTTCATTTGTTTGAAACGCGAATTCATTAACAAGAATTATTCAAATTTTCTCTTTACTTTGGAGAAGATCCTTTGTCGCTTTGGTTTGATAAATTTAATTATGCACGATGTTAGTTTAAGTGTAAAAGTATTCTACATATAACAAACAAGCACACGGATATTGTTTCTTATTGAACCTGATAAAACGAAGCACATAAAAAATCAGCTTGTGTCGTTCGTCTGTCTGTTCGTAAAGTTTAATTTAGAAAATTTAAATATTGATTTTCGAAGCTAATGTCTATAATCTGGCCCCAAATATCAATATATATAGGTATATATGACTTGTATATATATTCTCAATAATGATTATAACGAAAATAAACTTTTGAAAGAAATTTTAATTGGATATCTGACTCTCTCATAATATGAAGAGAGCACAAATGTCACGACGTATATTACATAATATACTTTTATCACTTCGACAAATTCTAATTGACATGTATAATTTAAATGTTAATTTAAACTGTGTTTCTCTTAATACGTGATTTGCTCGTAGAGACAGCTCGTAATATAGAAACATACTCCAGTCTCCAGCGTCTCATCACAACCTTCTGTTACATTTTCATATATGTTATCATATTTAAATGTCATTTCCATACTAGAGGCGCATGACAGTGAAGTCAAATTCAAGTACACATTAACCATATAAACTAGATATGACCACGAACCCCCCCCCCCCCCCCCCCCCATCTTTTATAATCGAATCTGTCTGCAATTTATTTCTTATAATCGAATCGGGCCGGCCCGAGGCGGTCTATTGAACGTTAACAAGTATTTGATATTAGATTATCGATTTTCAGTTGTCGTTCCATAAACGTATCGAACAGCTTCTGACAAACTGATTTTGGCGGGTCCATGTAGGTAGGCGTACATAACGTTTATCTAAAGTTACGTTTGCGGGGGTTGGCGTAGGATTTAATCCCACAAATAGAAGCCGAAAATAAAGTAGCAGTTAAAATTAGAGAAGTTATTTTCAAAATTAACTATGCCCAACAAGACGTCTCAATACAACGAATTTTGCCGTTTGTATGATGTAACCGAAACAATCGCAGCTGTTCATAGATTCATAAAATAAAAATTAATAAAACTTGATGTGTTACTAATTTGTACGTCATTAGAAATTACTCGTCAATTCTCTTTTATAAATTAGGCTCAATTTTTGTATTTTATTATACTAGATATTATTATGACGATAGACCTAGGTATGAAAATACCTAACAAAATATTTCCAAAGGCCAACATCGAACAGGGGGCTCAAAAGCACGTTATTATAATTTATAAAATATATATATTTATATGTAGCATTTAAAAACTAAATAAATACGCACTTAAAAAAGTTATTAAATTGCCAACCATTGCCAAAACATTTTCTTTCTTCTTCATATTATGTAGAACAATGTTCAGAAAATAGAAAAAGCTAGATTTTACTTATTTTGTATTATACATAACCTAAATATGAGATATATGTACAGTAAGAACAATTTTATCTAATATAAACTGAAAAAGTTGGTAAATAGTTGATTAATTTCCATTGAAGGAAATAAGGCCGGTTCCTTTCTTTCTTCTAGAATCTTCTAAAATATTTGCCATACTATAGAGCAAATTTATTTGACAGCAGCGTTTTGTTTTAATAGTCATAAATATGTCAGTTCACAGTGTTGAAGTGACATTACGCCAATTTTGAGGTGTTTAAACCGGGGCGCGGGGATTCCTTGAGAGTGAAAAGCGGCTGAGGAACAGCGCGCGGCGGGGATCTTGCACACTAAAACTCGGACTAAAATTCCTCATCGTACACCACCTAGCTATAGTGTGAGTGGTTAGATGAGGGCTTCTAGTCAATTCGTAATTTTATGGCCATGTTAGAAATCACTAGATTTAAAAAAATAAGAATATATTTAACATAATGATCTAAAATGACTATATTAATTTATTGTGATGTATATACAAACAAAAATGATGTAAATACGTATTTTCGGTTACTCGTTCGTTCTTGAAGGATCGAATAAATTTTTATAAAATTTCCCATAGAGGTAAGTAACTTTAAGATAGGTACTACTGTATTCATAAATTGCAATAAAAATTGTTGAAGGAAGTACCTAAAGGCTGTAAAAAAAGCTATCCTTTTTGTAAAGTGAATTCCAAAATATTAATTGAATTATTGTTAAGTAAACGTCCGAGTTAAAGAAGTCTGCAAAAAAATATTACCGTGAGGAGTGCGGTGGGACACAAGAAAAATAGAATAGATTACCAAGATTCTTTAATTGTAATGAGTTTTACAGTAGAAATGAAAAATAAATTAAATTTTAAAAAATTAAATATTTAAATAATACATAAATATATAAAATCGTAATGTCGGTCCGTTCTGGTTAATCTATTACTACGTAATGGGTGAACCATTTATTAAGTTCCTACGTAAGCTTTTAAAACTGTAGAGTCTATAAAAATGACCATCAACCACGCAAACAAAGTTGAGGGCTGTCGCTGGTTTTATATTACGAGCGAAACGAACCACAGTTATTTTTTGATTTAAACAACAATTTTTAGAAATATAAAAATGTAAACTACAAATCAAAATTACTACTACAAATGTAAATTCAAATCACAAATTAGCTAGTGGATTGGACGTATTTCATTCTTTTCTTGTTATCCTCTGCATAAGTTAATCTTCGTATATCTTCGTTTAGGAATATTAGTAATTAATAGAAAATTGTCAGGTTTTTATATATCGTATAAGACCTTTAGAAATTTATTTAAATTAGTAAAATAAAAAATAAATAAAAATTACAGACTAAACAATCGTGTAGATGTTTTTCTTATAAATATTGTAATTTTATTGAAACAGAACCTCAGCACTGAACTCTAATCTTACAAAATATTTTTTTCCGAACAGCAAATAATTGTCGCAGGTATAGGATAGCAAATAACAGAGATTTTTCCCTAAAAGCTTTCGTGTAGTTGAATTCGTCATTCGGAAAAAAATATTCTCAATGATATAGTGTTCGAAAGGAATGTTGAATATATATTCCAGCGGATACGGCTGCGTTTTACCGAGCGTGAAGCGGGGGAAGTCTATGGAAATACATAAAATACCCGTTGATCTCATAAAGTGACGCATCCGTGTGGAATTTAATATATAACGTGAGGGTAGTATTCCGAACTAAGCGACAGCAAATGAACATTTGTTAGACTTCTCTAAGAGTCAGATTTACATATATACCGAATTTTTGGTATGGCGATACGTTTTTTTTTCTTTTAACAGATTACCTTTAAAAGATGTTTGGAACTTACCAAAGCCAACATAGTTTTAAGTTGAATTTTTCTCAAAGTTGTACTTGTGACATTAAGAGAATAAACAACACGTATTTTTCATTTTTTTTTATTTTATATTGTCTGTACAAAGTTAAATAAATGTTATTTATTCCTAGCTCATAACTACAATTTTTTTATTATTAACTAATTAGTAAATATTTAACTTATATGGACTACGAGCGACCGCCCGCAGCTTCGCTTGCGTAGACTATACACATTTCTGTTTTAGGTAGTATTAACATTCGAAACGGTTTATACGTACTTTTTGCTGAAACTAATATTGGGTACACCCTGTCAAACTTTCAGTCTTCATTCTCCCCACTCCTTTAAGAAAACCGATACTCCCATACTTTTCACGTCCCGTTTCCACCCTTAAAATGTAGAAATCCAAAAACCCTGAAACACGTCATTATTTATTTATGTTAAAATGTTTGTTTCTAACTTTAAAGAACAAAGACTCTCTTACAAAGCCCCTCCATCCCTCGCTCCTGAAATTTGAAATTTCCAAATATTACTTTCTTAAAAAATTAATACTCACGTTATAAAATAAACCACTGTTTCAAATTTTGGCTTCCTAGACTTAGTAGTTTCGGTCTTATTTACGCTGATAGATCAGTGAGGACAAACGACAGACAGCCACAAAAAATAGCTGATGTCACTCTTGACAACCTTCTTTCACGTCTGCAAAGTTTCATTAAAATCTGTTCAGCCGTTTTGGAGATTAGCTCGAACAGACACATAGACGTACAGACAGACAGACGAACAAAAAGTAGCGTGTCACTTTTGACCACCTCCTTTTAATACCCGTGAAATTTCATTAAAATCGGTTAAGCCGTTTCGGAGATTAGCTCGAATAGACAGATGGACGTACATACAGACATACAAAAGGTAGTGTATGTTACTTTTGACCACTTTCTTTCCATATCTGTGAAGTTTCATCAAAATCAGTTTAGCTGTTTTGGAGATTTGCTCGAATAAACAGACAGACAGATAATATTATTTTATGCATATAGCCTATAGCCTTACTCAATAAATAAACTATCCAACACAAAAAGAATTTTTCAATCAAACAAACAAACTCTTCAGCTTTATAATATTAGTATAGATAATGGACTATGGAGGCTATGGACTTTTTAAACAACAGACAGTAGATATTTCTTATCCGATACTAAATTTGTTTTCCTTTCAGTATACAAGTTTTATTGCAGATTACTTTCTTACGTCATGTCGTTAAAGTGTTATAAAACGACACGTTAATTGTTACAAAACGTTTAAAATTATTTTTTCATCAATAATGTTTCAATATAAATACCCGAGATCTTAAATATAGTTTTTGTTTTTAACCTCTCAACTAGTCATCAATCATTATCAATCAATTGTCTCTGTTAATTAAATAGGTCGTGACTTTCAATCTGACCAAATGTGGTTAATGAGTATAGTGAATAGGTTAATAAAAGTTCAAAAGTTTTAGTGTGAGACTTCATCAACGCTAAAGGGAGGTGTCTTAATTAATAAATAAAATTGGTTATTCGCATCCATTGACTACAATATATTAGAATATATGTGTATTCTTAACATTATTGCGCTAATTGGGACGAATTTTTTACTCGCCGATCCTAACGGCACTGACTGACAAGTCAATTGATTCGCAAAACATGTTCCATTGCCTGATCTCTTACAATTATATTGAATTACATTGCTTATATAGAATTGCAGTGTATTGAATGATCTAAAAGTTTGTATACATATTTTTGCTACAGGAGTTATGAATGCAGCCGATTACTACGGACTGGACGAGTTGAGAAGGGCCTGCGCGGGTTTCGTGCAATGCTGCATAACCGTGGACACAGTGTGTGCGCTGCTTGCATCCGCTGAGAGATATATACAGTACAAGTGTACTAAATCCCTTGTGCAAAAGGTATGTTGACAATCGTACAAATTAGATGCAAATCTCGCGATCAAATCCAAAATTCGCGAGCTTATTAGCAACAAAGAGAACTGTTTATGAACATCCATCGATAACGCATTCACAGCAAAGTACTGTTTTTTGTCAAAACATCATTCCATAGGACTTCAACACATAGAGAAAGCTTATTGTGCTTATTACAGATGTATTTATAATAATAATAATAACGTCTACATCACAACAACGTCTTGGCCGCAAACTAAGCATTAGCTTGTGTTTTGGGTACCAAGCGAAGACAACACACACATATATACGAGTATATATAACAACCACAGACCAGTCAACATATAGACCATGCTTTAATAAACGTCAGTACGAAAACGAAATCGCCAAAAAGTGGCGGGGTGCGGGGAAAGGTCGGCTAGTTTTCATTGGCTCGTTCAAAATTGACAATTTAATGGCTTCCGACGTGCTTCCAACTGACCGCTCACAAGAGACGTAGTTATGTAGTGTCACTACATAGCCTTGGCGAATGCTACTCCCTGTCAAAGCGTGGTCTATAAGGTTGACTTGTCTGTGATAACAACCAAGACCCGGTACCGGTATCAATATTCATAATATAAATACTAACCTGACTTGAGAATCGAACCTGGGACCTCCAGCTTCGTAGGCAGGGTCGCTACCCACTAGTCTTAGCGGTCGTCAGTCTGTTATAAAAATAGTTAACGAACATATACTTTTGAGAATTATAATTTGAAATACTTGTAAGAATAGGAATATTTTTAAACAAGTCACATAAAATTTCCAGGTTCTAGAGTTTGTGGACGAGCATGGTAACGAGGTTTTAAACCTAGGCTCTTTTACTCTATTGCCTCAACACGTGGTGCGGCTCATACTGGCTAGGGAGGAGTTGAGAGCCGATGAATTCACTAAGTTTCAGGTAAGAGTGCAGAAGAATATTCTTATTCATAAATTTTTTTACGGTTGACATACATTTTGTACACAGGTACTTTATAGTCCGGGAGCCTATGACTAAAAACTTTCAGGAGTTTTAAAATCAGAATTCTTTGCTGATAATAAATAGTATTTACATACAGAGCTCATCCACGTATTTGCGGTCAGTTAGGTAGATATGGGTGCACCAAGGCGTGGCGCGTTTACCAATATTTAATAGTTACAATTAAATAGGAAATAGTTTTCTAAAACTTTATTTTTGTGTATTGCTTTTTAGTTTTTAGTTAAGCAGGGTGTTATACCAGTCAGTGGGTGATATTTTAGTGTTTGGTGTATCAACAGCGATGTGATAGTACAATCGTACAAATAATACTAAATCAAACTTGGTTCATCCGTTTGGGAGTTACGATGCCATAAACAGTTACACAGAGACACTCGTCAAACTTATAGCATCCCTATTTTTGCATCGGGGGTTAAAAACACGAGACTTTTTTACATACTTTTGTACAAAGCTGGTAAAACTGATGCTGCTCCTGTAGTTTGTGTAACAATCAGCAGTTTTCAATGGATTATGATTATGATACAACCGCGCTGATCTTAAGACTAATATAAGAATAATAATAGTACCTGGGACATCCACACAACGCCATCTAGTCCTAAACTAAGCAAAGCTTCTATTATGGGTACCAGACCACTGATATTTATACACACTTAAATATTCTTTATGATTTATAGATATTTTACACCAAGACACGGAAAAAATAGACATGGCCATGCGCTCAAATATTTGTCCCGGGCGGGAATCGAACCTGCGACCATTGGTTTCACAGTTGGATAACAGAACCCTTCAATGACTACTAGTTAATCTTTTCGGAATGTATATAGGCTAATTATGTTTATCTTCACGAGCATTTTTCTCAGCACGTGGTGACAAGGATTGGAGGGTCTTTATAAGCACTTTTGAGTGACTAAGGTCTGAAAATTGAGCTGTAAGGTCAATAACACAAAACATCAATAGTTTGGGCTCATTAGATTTGTCTTCATGGACACTCTTTATAGAAGCCGATACGAAAGTCTAATCATGGAGTTTGAAGGCGGATAATATAGAACACTTCAATGGTTTCCAGTAAACCTACTGCGATATGTTTGGCCGAACTATGTAAGGTAGAGACATGGCATTGGGGAAACTATGTCGCCACTAATCAATAAAGCTCAAGGTAAGTGCTGAAAATTGGATGACGTGAGGAACAACCATACGCGTGCCATTAACGTACCAAAAACCTCTAGGCACTAACCATTAAACTGAAATAATATAAATTTAGATAAAATGAAATATTTGTGTGCATGAACATGTCTATTTGTTCCGTATGTGAGTGTAAAATAGAATGTATATATATAAATAATATAAAGATTATTTAAGTATTTATATCAGTTGTCTGGTATCAATAGTACAAGCTTTGCTTAGTTTGGAACTAGATGGCGCTGTGTGGGATGTCTGAGATATTATTATTATTATCATCATTATAACCTGTTAAAAATATTAAATAACTTTGAAAATAATTCGGTTTTGCTATAGTCCTTATGATTTCAAGTCTTTATAGAAGTCTACATTATAAATTGTGGTTTTTCCTCTTTATGTTGTCGTTCCTTCCTACCCTTTGTTCCTTCTTTTTGCCCATTTTCTTCGTAATCCCTCGGAAATCTAGCTAATGGATCTTAAAACTCATGATTATCTCAATTCGAAAAGTTCTTACAAATAATACGCCTACTTAGACTAAGTGAAGTGGGAATAGAAATGAAGTAAAGTCATTTAGAAGTTTATGTTAGAAGAGTAACTTGATAATCAAGCACTTACAAGCTTACAACTTTCATGAAGGTCCTATGTCAAAAAGTGTATGATCTATAGGTATATTGATCTCGTAAGCACGACCCACAGTAATAATGTTTATCTTTAGACCTTGAAATGGATTTAATGAAACGGTATATCGACGGATAAACTGTAACCAATCACAACCCATATTGAGCAAATTATATAGGAGAGAGTAAAAACTTGTAATAATTTGTAATAAAAGTGTGTATTCTATAATCTTACCCGTGATTTGGGATACGACATATTGTATCCAAATTTTATACCCCAGTGATTTTATGACATATTCCTTTTAAGTGGGATTGTTGTTTCCTAATTTTGGAAATGTTGATTTTGAAACAAATTGCTTTTAAGGTCTTATCCCTACTGTACATTTTTGTGGCCTACGACATTATACTAACCCGTGAAAAATTTAATTTAGAACACTTCTGTATACATAACTCAATTTTCCTTTAACCTCATTTTAACCGTCGATATAGTAAGTCGTGTCGTGCTAAAAGTGGAGCCGACCTATATAAAACTAGAACTATTAGAGAATTTCGAAACTGAATTATAAGACTTAACTCATTAGTATCATCTCAACATATGAAGTAGCATCTACTTGTAATGAAAGGGATTTTTTATATCATGAAATAAAGAAAATAATTACGTGCCAAGCAATTTTCAATGAAAATGAGTAAGTCATGTCATTTTTTCATTTTATAAAAATGTATTTATTAAGAAAAATTAATAAGTGAAAGAATTTTATTGATATCTACAAAAATGCCGAAAATACAAATTTTTCAATTAAATTGTGCCATGATGAAATAGCGTGTGATATATAATTAAGTTGAAGAGGACGCGCTCATTCTACAAATATGTTGAATGATCTTGATTTTCTTTTGTGTATCATATAATTATCATATAAGCGTAATAAGTAAATAATTTAATATTTTGATTTCTGATCCTTCTTATTTACCGATTATATTACTACTAGCTTCCTCCACCGGTTTCGCCCGCGCGGACAAACGTTACGTCCTTCTTGTAGTCATTTTCGGCTCTTACCACTGTTTTCATTCCGTCTCACACTTCAACTCTTATCAAACTCCTGCTTCCGCCTCTTTGTTATAATATGTATTGATTCTTTCCCGCTCTCATTCCCAATCGCATTACCACACCACCACATACATCCTATAGCGTCCCACCCCAGTTACGCACAGAACATTTTCTTCATCTCCCCCAATCTAACCCTTCAACCTTCCCCGCCCTCCCCTCCCCAATCAGTAGGCCGAGTTGTTATGCCAGACGACCGCCTAAAAGTTATTTTTCTGTCACTCGGGAATATATTATTTTTTAAAGATAAAAGGTACTCTATGTCCTTTTCTGTACCCCTGACAACGTGTGTGCAAAATTTTATGAATAAAGAAACTCACTTTCGCATTTATAATATAAGTTAGGATAAAATTTTCATGTTTTAGACATTACTGGGAGTTTAGCCATATTGAAACGTTCTTTGTTTATATGAAAAACTGTATAAAGCCATTGGTACAACTACTATAACTCATTTTGTACGATAAGAAATACTAAAAAAAAACCGCCAACAAATACAGTTGAAAAAACATTAAAGTTTTCACTAATCAATTATATCTAATTTAAATTTTAATCTGTTAATTATTGGTTTCAGGCCGCATTGATGTGGAGCAAGAAGTGCTGCGATACAAACCAGAACATATCTCTGAAAGAAATCATCGGCAACTTCCTGGAGTACATCCAGTTCCACAAAATCCCGGCTAACGTGCTGATGCGTGAAGTTCACCCCCTGGGTTTGGTGCCCTACTCCATCATCATGAACGCGCTTGCTTATCAGGTGCGTAGCGTTCAAATACGGTAGGTACCTATACTAATGTTAAAAGTTTAAGGAACATAGTATTTGCTGCTATTCACTGTTTGAATCTTCAAAAATTATTTTAGACTCTTAAAGTATATAAACAACAAACAGTAAAATATTTCTGACAAGGAAAGGTTTTTTACAAAGTTTTACACTATAATCAAAAGTAATCCAAGGTTAGTACCTAACAGGAGTGAAACGGAGAAACGAGTGATTGGAGGTATATTGCTAATGTAAATTAAGAACGAAAATACAGAAAGTCTCCGACAGATGTTGGTTGATGGGACACTAAATTGGTGTTTAAGAAGTGCTACTCTGCTTTAATAGCTGTACGATCCTTTGTGGAAATATTTTGTTTAGTACTATTCCTTAATTATCGCCCTTATTGATCAATACGGAGTAGAGTGCTGAAAACCCAATTGTTGCAGGCAGACCCGGCCAGCGTAGATCCAGGCAAGCTGTCCCCGGCGCGCGTGCGGAGGGCGGGCCGATCGATGTCGGTGCAGTCTTCGCTCGACCCATACGGCTCCAACACCACGCTCTCCTCCACTGGCTCCAGTGATGTGCCGTCCTCCGACTCGAGGCACAACTAACGCGAGGGGAACGCCCCCCGCCCCGCGCCTGATCCCTCACCCACCCCCGGCCCTTCCGCGCCACCCGCGCCGTCCGCTAACGCCGCGCCCGACACCAAGCCTCCCGAGAAGCTCGGTCTTTTCTCCTCGATCAAGCGCGCCGCCAGCAAGAAGTTCGGTGACCGCCGCTCGCCGACTCCCAAGACTCGTGAGCCACGCTCCAAGTCGGACTCTATAAGGCATGCAGCGCTCACGCGACAAGTGTCGGAGACGGTAGCGGCGGGCGGCGACCCCACATTCGAGCGCTGCCGTCCTCGCAAACGCGACAGTGATGCCGAATTTCCCGTCCGGAAGTCCACCTCCGAAATCTCCGACAGCTTCCCGTTCGTGCGCCGCGCCCTCGCCGAGATCGAAAACGGGCTGAACTACTTCCGTCGTTCGGTGGCGTCCGATGCTGGCGAGTCGAAGACATCGCTGATTCGGGCTGATCCCGTTGTGGTGGTCGCCGCCGCTGAAGACGAAGAGCCAATGTCGCCGCCGCCGCCCATGACGCTGCAAGAACGGCGAGGATCGCGCGGCTCGCCCGGCGCCGTCTTGCCGCCGTTGACGCTGCCTACGCAACCGGCTGAACCGCCAATGAGCCGACTGTCACCGAGCCACCTGTCTCCACAGTGTACGGTGCCCGCATCCGCACCACCCGCACCGTCCCACGATCCGCCGCGGCGTTCGCGTACGCGCTCTGAGCTGCCGCCGCAGTCGGCACGCGAGCAACCCGCGCCGCGACCGGCATCAGTGTCGCCCAAGCACACGTTCGCCTTTAAGATCGTGCTCAAGAAGGTAGAGAGCACGCCCGAAACGTCGTTCGACCGGCCGGAACAATGAGAGTACCTCCTCTAAGCGCGGCCGCAGTTTGCGGCGGAGTACTCGAGGTTCAGCGCGCTCTTCTCCATTCACTAGAATCAGCTAGCTTAGATTAGTTAGCGGCGAATAGCCTGGTTCGTATACGAAGTGTTCGACCGGGCATTTCGACGATTTCTTTCAAATGATCGTGTCAAGAGGCTGGTCCTCCACCAGATTTATAAAATAAAATTAACCGTGTGTGTCTCTATGTTGGTATGAAATCCTGATTTATCTACAGTAATTTACAGCAATGTTACCATAGACTGATGAAATATCGGTTTGTGCTAGTTTCTAAAAGAAACAAAAATAATCTTATTTATTAGTTTCAAATGCGTCTCGACTCAAATGGTAGTTAAATGCAGTATATAGAAAGACATACAATTTTCAGTTGCAAGGGATACAATTTTCTACGTTGGTGTATGTAACTGGATGTAAAATAAAATTGGAAAATGGACGTATTTTCGATGTTATACAGATTATCTATTGTGAAAATATTTTTATATAATTCTATGTATAAATAATATACTCATATACACATCAATCTTCCAACTGAACCGTAATTTCTTCAGATGTCAAACTTTTATTACGAATTATATTAGTTTTGTAGGTAAATTCTGTACCTAAATTCATGTTTAACTTTATAATAAGTTAATCTTAGCTCAAAAGTGTTTTGCGCACAAACTGATTAATTCGTTAGCCCTTAAGTTAATGCTATATTAAGTTACTATAAAGCATAACTTTATTTTGATTTCTTATACCAAAATAATAAAGTTACAATTAATATTGTAATAGTTTACCTTAGAATAAATAAAAATTGCGTCTGTGTAAGCAATTTTATGAAGGTTTTCGTTTTTGCTCGTGTTTTTCAGTCGTCTTAGCACACTTTATTAATATTATCGTAGTTAAGATATTTTTGTAAACTTCTAAATGGTGATTCTTCATTTATTAAGGCTAAACACATATTCAATATTGAATCATAACAAACAGGAGAGTTTATAATGGAAACCGTTTTTATTTGATAATATATTTTCACCAGGGAATTATTCTGTGAGAACAAACACGCCTACTCTTTCTCCCTCTGTACTTTCGTGCTGTCTTAATAAAACTCTAGGTTTAGAATTTATTTATTTATTTATTATGTAGTTCTTAACGCATACTACGTAACAATGGTTGTATAAACGGACCGTCTCACGTACTTGGTACACAATAATAGGTCCGTGCTTTATAAGTCACTAACTTTGTGTTTACAACCTCAAAAATCATGCAGCTTGTAGTTATAAATAAACAAAACCTACGGTACAGAATAAGTAACCCCTTAAAAATGTAAATTAAGTGTTCATATTTACGCTCAATATATGTTGACGCCGATACAAATCTTTGCTACTAGTATATTAGTTGAAGCCATTGCGAGTCTGTATGTTTGCCCGAGTTTGCGGAATACGGACGTGGTGATCGCACTTCGTCACTTGCACAGACAATCGAGTAGGTTAGAGGTGCCATGTAAAAGTACCTATTTGTTCAGAGACATGTCCCAAAAGTAATTGTTCACACAAAGAATATAAGTAAAAATGTCACGCAGACGTAAATAGTTTTGTATCAGATTTATATCATTTTGACGATTGACAACCACTTAGCCTAGTGGGTAGCGACTCTGCCTACGAAGTTAGAAGTACCGGGTTCGAATCATAGGTGGGGTCAGTATTTATATGATGAATATTGATACTGGTACCGGGTCTTGGTTGTTATGTGTATGTGGTGTCTTCGCTTGGTACCCAAAACACAAGCTAATGCTTAGTTTGGGGTCTAGTGATGTGCGTGTTATTATTATATAATATTATAATATTATTATTTTAGAAAACGGTCAAGTCGGTCATCCCTTTCACTTACATCTTTGGTATGATCTGATGCCGCATTTTAGAGTTTAGATTATAAGATCTGTCTTAAAATATGCAACATATTGCATGTTTGAAGGGGACTGCGTATTCGCCTAGATGCCAACTCTAACCTACTCTAATGGTCTGTGGTAACATGTCACCAACTGAACACTAACGACAATCACAATAATCAGCGCAAACTAGCACTATCCTTTTGTCATGTAAAATATCTACATCCTTATAGACGAAAAAACATACACCTATTTTAATTAAGGGAAAAAACGTTTTTTTTTTCTTTTGTTATTTAGTTTGGTGAGAATTCCATCTGTACTTCTAGGCGTATTTCATTCGAGATGGCTGTTTTTTCTGTAGTTGCGTCTGCGATGCCTTGTATGACTGAAGGAAACTGTCGCTTTGCCTTAACTGTATCACAATATATATACAGTATAACATATCTAGCAAATTTTTTCCATCACTCTCCAATTTTTTGTAGGTAGGTATTAGGTATCATCAAATTAAAGACTCGATTTTTAAAAAAGAAATAAGTTGGAAAAAAATTTCATTAAAATATTTTCCCCGAAGGAATTAACGATACAGTGTGACGAAATCAAATATAAAGACTACGTAGAGAAGGGTGCGACAAGAGTGTAGCGGGGAGAGGAAGAGTATCCCGCCGGTGACCACTGACCGACACAATTGTCAGTCGCCCGTGCACTGCCACAGTAATTCGATAATTTTGTGGTGCCATACACGTATCTCAATATTTTAGTACCGAGCGATACTAAAAGATAAAGCATGTATTTAATTATTTTCAACGAATTTAATTTTTTTCACCAAATAAAATATAAAAATTTGGCCTGTGATGAAAAAATCACTTGGTATATATTTGTAGTCTTTAATATTATTTTCTATAAATGAATCAAATATTATGCTACATTTTATTGTATACAGACAAATAGAAATAATTTACTAAAATTCTAAGTTTGGCCTGTAGCTCACTTTAGTCGGTACAATTGGATACAAAACGTAATGATAGCATTCTTTGTTGTTTGCGTTTCATTTTTGAAAACATCTTGTGTAAACATAAAAGAGCTTTTTCTGTATTTTGTTTACGAGTGTTGAACTGACGAACTATGTAACTTTATAACAAGTGAGGCCGAATCTATAAAATTTGCTTGGTTTTTTTTATTATGTGCTCAGTGTCCGATTGTACCAACATAAAGTTGCAGTACTTATGCAATGTCGGTGCCCCTTCAAAAACTTAAGTTACCTTCGACATATTAAATATTTTATGTTTAATGACTGCAAACAAGTAGTGATAGATTTGTTTGTTCAAGTACAGTGGGTATTTGTTTAAACAGTACAATGTCTATTCATCCTTAACTTTAATGCCACAAAAGATGAATGCCCATATTTTACCCACCAATTAACATCTAGCTATATTTACAATAATAATTTTTAACATACATATCACAAATTGTACAATCAAAAAACATTTACATACCACCGTAGGCGAGTCATTTCTTAATTTACAGGTAATTTTCATAATTATAATACTTGTTTATAATTATGAAATCATAATTATAATAGTTGTTTCATCAACTAGTTAATTGTTAAATTAACATCATTACCTATTGTTACACCGGCACTTCACGCTCGCCGAGTGGAGGCGAGCGCCGGAGACGGCGCTATACGAATATAAGAGAAAGCATCTCCTCCTTCTCTTTTACTCGCATAGCGCTCTCTTGACTCTCGCCTCCGCTCGACGAGCGTAAGTGCCTGCATTATAGGTGAACATCGAGTCCGATATACAAAATTCGTACCGTGTCACATATATTCGTCGATAGTTATTGGCCTGAATATCGTAACGCTTTTTTCGAGGTTAGATCCTGCAAGGGCTAGATCAGAGATTGGGCTAGATCGTATTAACTTGCTAACAGTTATGACGCAAAAAGTTTGTAGCTATTATTTTATCTGTGGTAATACATATACATTACATTCACGTTCTGGCGTTCCATTTGTCCTTCTTCATTTTTAGGGTTCTGTATTCAAATAGCAAAAAATTAAACCCTTATAATTTTGTCTTGTACCTCTGTCTGTTTGTCCGTCTCTCGTAGCCATTTTACTTGGAGACTATTTGTACATACTATATAGGTACATAGATATAGAAGTTACTGAATATCCTTTTTCTTGAAGTCAGTATTTGTTGAGGTTTACCCTCCTGAAATCCTAAAAAATTTATCCCCTATTCAACTTTTCAGCCAGATATGTGGTGAAAAATACTGAAAAAATTGTAGTACAACTTAAATAAAATCTTTAATGAAAACTAGTTTGATATAATATGTTGAATGATTATTCAAACATTCGTTTTTAACTCATTTTTTGTTTAAACTTAACCATATTTTTTAATTATGCCTAGCTTACAATACCAATACTCACTTTTACAATCGCTTCTTCTGGAGTTTGACTGTCTTCATTTTTTAATTGGCTGTTAGTTTTCCCGTTTGCGTCTATTCCATAGCATACAAAAAATACTAAAGTGATCTATAATTTTATCAATCAATCAATCTGAAGTTATAATTCGGAATTATAGCAATAATCATTGTTCAACATCTATTCACCGTCAAATTGACATAGGTACACGTGATTGTTGAAAAACTGATAGCATGGGATGTTTGAAAAAAAAAAGAATTCTTGATATAAGAATTCTTTTTTTTCTGTGTATTTGAATGGCAGCCGGTGATTTAAAATCTTATACGTAATGTGCATTCATCTTTTAGCTGCAATATATATGTATATATATATATTAAATATATAAAATGATTAAACTACGTTAAAATCCAAAGCAAATCCAATATATTTACCTCAAAGAAAAATATTTGATGTGTCACCTCCTTTAGTAATTTATTTTGATATGTGGTATTTGTACTTTTCAAAATATTTCCTGTTTTATGCTGCACAAACACTTATGATAAACTAAATATAAGTTACTGTATTGATGTTTTTGACTGGCTTGTATTGTTGTAATTAATACGTTGTGTTTCCCAATGTGTAAATAAAAAAAATGTGACAAAGAAAAAAAATTACACACAGTTCTCGTTGGATATTGTATTTTATTATTCTAAATAGAAATACTAATGTCTGTCTGCTTGTTTGTACTACCTGATTTGAATACCTTATATAACGTACTAGCGTTTGTCCACGGCTTCGCTCTTGTGGACATACAAATTAAGTTATCCCTATAATTATGATTTCTACCTTTAAGGCAAAAGTTCTAAACCCGAACTCTGACTGCCAGAATATAGTGCAAACCAGAGCATTCAAAAATGCACATTTGCTGGGCCTATATCCATTAGCAACCACGTATAACGTATCTCTCAGTTATTTGTGATTTACTCTGTATACAAGGTTCCTTAGTGGATTGTATCGAGACAGTGGTGTCGTCTCTTTTGGTAACGTCTGACGTTCTCCCGTTTTCAAGCTTCCGGAACCAGCAATTAGTTCGTCACACAGACAACCACACGAGAAGACGTTATCAGGCGATTCAAAATCGTTATTGTATAAATCCACAGGTTTAAGGCGATTCACAAAGGCACTTCAAAATTAGATTACATAATGAACCACGCAAAGTTTTAAAATTCAAATTACGTAGGTTCCGTTTGAACTGAAACAAGCACACAAGGTATAAAAATAAGTAATAGGTATTTACGTCAATTTAGGACCACCACAAGGAATCGATTTGACAAAAAATTAAATTATCTGAAGGCTTGTGCGCGTACAGTAACCGCTACAAGATAACAAGTGAAATTGGCACGGTTTTTGAACACAGTTGAGTGACCTGGAGTACATCCATGCCATAGAGAGAATTTGATCTTAATGCGTGTTGTGTGTATATTGTATGCACAGGTATTATTATTACTACCTCAACAAATGAAATTAATATCAAAGTAACATCTACCTACGGTCACTCAAAGGTGTAAAAATTTAAGCTTCTAAGTCAACACAATCAGAATATACGGCCATTTATGTCATATTTTATGTAGACTGACTGATCGAGCGAGTTCGATTCACGGTCGGGACAAATATTTCCAGGTCTGGCTGTAAATTATTTATATATGTATATATTATATAAAAAAATATTAAAGGATGTATATCAGTTGTCGAGTAACCCATAACACAAGCATAATACTTTGGGACTAGATGGCGCTGTAGAAAATGTCCCATGTAGTATTATTATATTATTATACTACATGTTTTGATGCTCGCAAACTCACTCATCGAAACCGAAGAATTAGAATCACGTAATTTGACGAGAAACAAGGTCTAAAAATGGAAATAAAAGAAAAATTTCAAAATCGTTATTGGTCAGTATTCTTTTGCCATGACTGTGGCGATGAGTAGCAATGAATATATTATAAAACACTACAGAACCCTTAGTACGCGAGTCAGTTTAGTACTTAACCGGTTTTTTCTTTTCAGAGGAAGTTCTGAGCCAATATATTTTAAAAAAATATTGGTAATATAGGGTTCCGTTTGATAACTTACTGGATACTAAGTTACAAACGTAGTACATTTTATTCTCGGGGTTGATTTTAGGGGCTAATTAGGAAATCTGCCGTGGGCATCATGTAATATATTCTTTAAGTTTTGACGTACATAGATTAAAAGATATTAAAGACCTCCCACCCTCTTTATCTTCGAAACTAGTGAGCCAAAAATTATGAAAAATAACAGAATATATAGCTTTACATATACATGAATATTGGCCAACTTATACGAACTAAGTTTAAACTGTAGCCAAAATTTTAGGTCTGATGTAAAAAAAAGGCATAGTAGGTACATAATGCAAAGATTTGTAGTAAGAAATCTGAATCTGAACTCGCATTCGACCGGTTTTTTTTTAAATAAATGGCTTTTTATTGGGTCTACTGAATTTCCTAATATTAACTTTGAACTTCAAAAAATATTTAACTTAAAAATTAAAATTTTAATTTTCCAGCTTAAGGAAAATTTTGTAGCTCAGGGATTCTTGTCGTTCTAACGTGGAGTAGGTATAAGTCCTAAAATATAATTTTTCTGGAATTAAATGATTGTCGGTAATACGCACATATTTTGATGTTTTTTTTTGGGTCGGCAATGCCCTTAAGGGTTGATAATAAGAAAAATAATTAATGTTGATTGTTTTGGGTGTTTTTCGTAAACAGTGTACCTATCTATACAAGGTTTTGAGATTTTTGTAATTTTTGTATATCAATCAACTTATCTGCGTCTGATTGGTGGTTGAAGGTGATGCTTGTAATACATGCTGCGGAACCCGCATTTGATACGTGTCCTACTCACACTTGACCGGTTATATCATTAGTAATGTACGAAGGAAAACCGTATTTCTATAAAATCGTGGTGTAAACTCAAACCAGAACTGCTGATTATCTTTAAAATTTAAGTGCACTGTAAAACTAGTTTTAAGTGCAGATTTAGTCTGTCTCTGTCTTGGCTGTCCATTATCTTAAGTGCCGAGTCGTCTTTGATAGCGGAGTAACGCGAGATATAAAGGGGAAAAAGGTCCGTATCATTTCCACTGCTATAAAATGAAATCTTATTACCTACTTGCGATATTTCTTATAGTCGTTTTTATCTAGGGTTCCTGAATACACCATATACAATACTAATAGACTGTTAACCAAGGATAGAAATATTTTCTTTCTGGTGAGGATAAAAAGTGGAATTCAGAACACAGCGAAATGGCAGCGAAGGATGCCTTAATAGAACCCTGAGCCTAGCGAGGGGATTATAAAAAAGAATCCCAAGGATTCAGTGCCAACCGCGAGCTAAACACTGCTTTTCACAATTCCTACTAGAAAAATAAATATTAACAAATTATGGTTTAACCAAATATTGTCAATGAACTTTATTTTTTAAAGAATCTCTTATATGGTTTTCTTTTCTCTCGTTATGGCACTGATTTTTGTTTTCGTTTTGACCGATCGGCAAAGTTTTCCTAACCAGTGATATTAAATCTACTGTAGCACCCTCTGGTGGTTTATAACACCAAAACTGATTTGATAATTTGTTATTAGATGATACTTACGTAACGCAAAAATCCTCATCCAGATGGACCCAGGCATTTTGGAGAAACATATCTATTAGAGCGTCTCCTGAAGGTCTATAAACCCAAAACTTATCTAAGAATTTTCTCTTAAGTGACGTCTGTGTAATGCAAAAAACAGAGCCAAGGTCAGTCCAACCAATTCAGTGAAACATATTTTTGTAGCTCCTTTTGTAACATATATACCAAACCTGTCTAATGATCTGATTGAAACCGCATTAATTTCCATATAGATTCAAAGAAGCAAATTTACTGAAGCGCACGCTGTTCTGAGCTTTGACGTTATAGGTACCTATCTACATACAAAATTTTATAAATCCATTTTCCGAGAAATTCATTACATACATACTCAGGGATCGTTCACTTATTAAGATAATCGTATTCAGTACCAGGTTTGTTCGAATATGACAGGTCGGTTTTCAACGTTAAAATGGTCATTGCCTTGTGTCTTAAAATTTGGATTGAAAAATAATCTTATTTTCCAAAATTTACCCCCAGTTTTTCAGTCAAGCCAAAGAAAATAATTTCTATTTAACTCCTGTAGAGACTGCATAGAGTACACACACACTTAATTTTTTTCACGTCGACTAATTAGTCACGAACGAGACTGGATGAAAGCAGATGAAGAATTTTGTAATAGAGGAGAGAACTGAGTTAGACCATCAATCCCTAAATGAAAATGAAAGAGAGTATAGAGCCAAGAAAAAAAAAAGAAAAAGTTATAACTAAATAGGCCAAGTATTAGCGGCCCCGACGTGGCTTTAAGTGAGGTGTATGCTCCCACTTAGGCAGTCGATTGTTACCTAGATGCTATAAATTCCGTATACACGGTTTAAGCCATCAGATAATTTGTGATTTATGACTCAATAAATTGATTATGGAATTCTTATTAATTACATTTCATAGTGAATAATTCATGGCAATGTATATAACAAAACAAAAAAAATATTGCTTTCATAAGGCGACAAAAAAAAAATAAAACATTTTCAAATGTCTACAAATAACGCTGGCCCTTTATTACAGTTGCACTATTGTACAAATATGTGCATCTGTGTGCTCAAAAAAAGTATTTATTGTTTTGAGCACATATCCTTTCGGTTTCATTTTCGAGTTTTCTTAAAAAGAGGTGCAATTTTATTGGAAAATTTGATGTTGGCTTTTTATTAGAGTACCCAAAATAGGTTGTAATAGTAAGTCGTTGCTTACATATAGTTATTATTTTGGTTCTGGCGTCGTTCATTCCTGTATAATCTCCAAATCTAGACAGTGGACCATTCAACAATGTCCTCGAGCATCCCGTGGTTTAAAAAATATGTGATGTTGAGATTAAACGATTAACCTTAAACATTCATGTTTAAGTTCAAAGTCTCGCCAATTCGGCGAACAATTTAAATAACTATTCATCTCACGTCAGATACATTTCCAGCAGTTAAATGGCATTTTTGAAACTAAGCACATTTGAAATAAAATACCAGTTTACGAGTTACCAGAAGAAAGTTATTGGTATTATTATGATGTAACCATTAATGAAGTCTTAAATATATTTGGATCGAGTTCTCAGCTCGTACTATGAATTTATCCCGGTCGATTCGCCTCAGCGCAGCGATATGATTTTCGCACGTGTTTTAATACGTGAATTTGTATTTCGCATATATTGTGTAATGCATAATTAAAAGGGGTACTTTTAGACTGCCTTGTTAAGGGCGTAATGTAACTGTTGTCTAAGTAATCCACAAACACTATATTAATTACAAGACTGATACTATTTTACTTCCTTTTAACTTGTAAATTCGATATGTAAATTTCTATTAATTGAATTTTATCGAGGGGGTAGAGGTTATCCAGTCGTTTTAATAATAATTTGTACACAATAATCAAATGAAACACATAAAAACTCGAGCAGTTCCCCGTGGTCCCATTACCTATTAATGGAAATAAAATTATATTTTTATCGAATGTAATCATTATATCGTTGTATTAATTTCATCGTTATGAACAACAGAAATAATAGAGTGAAAAGAATTCATATAAGGATTCGGCTTTAACATGGAGCTGTGACTATATACGTGAGTCATGCCAGAAGAAATTAGATATTCTTTACACTGGCAAGTCATAAATTTTCATTAAGACTGGTTCCTCACTGAAATATTTTAAAATACAACACTTGTGAATTTGAATTATTCTTTTTTTTTAAATTTATTTCTGATAAAATCGGGCACTGATATTCTCGTAGCAAAGGAGCTAACTCGACGAGATTTTGGCCCCATTATATTTTCATATAACATAATATATTTTGTTAATACACGCGGAACCCATAGACAAATAATGTTACGTTATTCGCACCGCATAACTCTTTTTTGGTATCTATTAAATTTTGCAGTTTTAAATTATTTAAATCAATATTTATATTTCTCATAGCGGGAATTTTGTTTCATTTTAGGCACTTGAGACAAGATTTTTTTTTAAATTTTCTAATTTGATCCTAAAATTAACTCCTTAAATGAGACAGAGTTCACTCACGTTATGCTTCCATAATTGGGTCAAATACCGAAATTCAACTTTTTGTCCAGTAGATTCGGAGGAAATAGGCTGTAACAGAGATACAAGTATACACCAGCAAGGCTAACATGCAAAGCAAATTTTCATAATTTTCCACAAGCATAATTTTGTTATACGTAGTATAGCGTACTCTACTGTGCGACTTCTTGACTGCGGCGCATGGTCTCTCTAGGGGCTTGAGAACTGACAACGAGACGTATAGAGTGTCTGACGTAGTAACATTGTTGTTTTGCAACGAAGTGTTATACGAAAAAAGCTTACACTGCCGGTGATATTGAGAGCTTTATTAAAAAAAAAATACGGCTAGTGAGTATTTTTGAAATACGCAAATTGTTTTCGTATGCGGTCCGAAGTTATAAGGTTATAATACGGATAGGTCAATATACAAGTTTTGAATTAACAACGACCTTCGCTCATCTGTTTCAACGATGAAATTTTTTATTATCAAATTTAGTGCGTAGAAAATACATCGCGAATGAGTTGGCTAAAAAAATCCTGGCAAGGCTACGATCAATTAAAAATTGAAAAATGACTATTTATTTAACATTGCACACATGTGTTTAACAAATAAATTTAATGTATGTTTTTTGTTATTTGTTAATTTTAATTTTTCACTGTTTACTTTGTTTATTTTTATTTACTTTCCTGAAAGACTTTCCAAAAATTTCAAGATAAGTATATATCGATATATTTGTATTATTATTATTTAATTAGTCATAGCCTTGCCAGGAATTTTTTAGTCAACCCATTCGCCATGTATTTTCTACGTACTATATTTGATAATCAAAAAATTTCATCGTTGAAACAGATGGGTGAAGTTCGTTGTTATTTGGGATCTTAGACTACATCTATATCCTGTGGTTTTAAATAGCGTGTAAAAATTGCATTAAAAAAACAATTACTTTTTGGCGTTCGTTCTTTCATCACTTCTCGCTTTTTAGTCTGCTACGATGGAGCTTAAACGAGAAAATTTGCGTGTTATAATCTATTGCAATTAAAATTTGGTTTATTTAAAGCTTGAATGTTTAAAAATCATCTTAGATGGTTTAACCAATTTAAAAGGGGTAAAACTGGCCTTAAAGGTGACGACAGAAATGGACGGTCGCCTACGATGGTCACTTCGAAAATTTGGAGGATTATTACACTATTAAATACTATACACCATGACAAATCTCAAATCCAAGATGGCCGCCGTTACAAAATGGCGGATATCATATTTTTCTACTACTCCATCAATATGGTTATCAAATGAAAGGACTTGACTAGTACAATACTATAAACTATGACAAATTTCAAATCCAAGATGACCGCCAGCACAAAATGGTGAATTACATTTTTTTTCACAAATACTTAAAGGATTTTTGGTTCTTAAAGGCGTCTGGGACCGCTAAGTAAACATAAAATACCTAATAATTAGCGGTCCCCGACGCTCCTAAGGATCAAAAATCATTTGACAATGAACAAACTTGCATTATTTCACATTTTTTAAAGATTAGTTTTTTTTTTGTGTCGGAGTTTTTAAAATTTTTAATTTTAATACAGATAAGATAAAATGTTTCCAGTATGACAAGAAAGTAGGTAAAAGAAGTAAGTAATGTATGTAACATTACCTACTTCTTTTTTATATTTGCCTTTTTTTTGTTTATTTTACTGTATGTAGGTACAATATTTTGTATATTATATTGCATACAAAATCCATAAAATTTACTTTAATTTTTATGTCAAAAGTACGTACTTTTACGGTTATTACTATAACAATATAAATTACGTGTCGAAAGCTCCGCTTCGTAAGACAAAGACAGAGCCTTAAAGCTTATAATAAAATCTTCCAGAATCCCTCACTCAATTTACGAAGCGGAGTGGATGATACTTCGCTTGTCGGAAATAATTTCGCTCGCGTAAAGATATTTGTTTGTTTTCTTACTACCTTTTTTGATGGACTATTTAAAACTCTGGGGAGTGTTTTAGGACAATCTAATTAAATTATAATTATTAAAACTTTGGTTTGGTTTTATTTACGACCTTTAAAAGAATTACTGATGTATAAAAAAAAAAAAAACTATAGTCCCGAAGAGAGGACGCATTTCAGGTTCACGTGTATAATTAAATTTTAAGCAAAACGTACTTCATTATTAAAAACTATAAAGAATGCGTTCCCTTCTCTAGGGTGTTTTTCCTTTGTTCAGAATAATTAATTCATTTCGATCAATTTCAATTATTTTTAAAGTGTTCCACTAAATTCCACTAAATTTAAAATCAAAGAATTTTTGCGCTAGTTGGTACAAAGCAAAGTAAGCCTTATTGGCTGTTAACTAAAGCGCATTCTTGTCCGATTCAATATGTGAAACTCGAATTTTACGCTTTCGGAATTTAGACTTTATTAATTTGATACTTATAAAAATTGAAAAAGTTGGATTGAAGCTTTCTAGTTAATTAGTTTAAGCGAGGTATAGTGACGTGTACTGGTATTCTAAACTTTCTTACAACTCGAAAATATCTTTCTTTATACTCTATACCGTTTACATGTCAAAACTTATTGTACTACACATTATCTAGGCATTTATGTTAAATTTCAGTAATTTAGATTTATCTAAATTGAGAAAATTAGACATAAATTCATAATTTTCCTAATTTAGCGCGTGTTCTTACCTTTTAACGAAACTAGCTCGTGCTATTCGTAGTTTCTTGCACGTCATATATATTATGAAGTCGGGTTGGGGGTGAATTTATGCTACTCGTGAAACCAACACACTATTTTTCCATCAAAATTGTTCCTGTCCGAAATAAAAGAGATAATAGTTTAATATATTTGACGACCGCTCGGCCTAGTGGATAGCGACCCTACCTACGAAGCTGGGTGTCTCGGGTTCGAATCCCAGGTCGGGTCAGTATTTATATGATGAATATTGATACTGGTACCGAGTCTTGGTTGTTATATGTATGTGGTGTCTTCGCTTGGTACCCAAAACACAAGCTAAGGCTTAGTTTGGAGCCGAGACGTTGTTGTCATGTATACGCTGTTATTATTATTATGCTACATTTAGATTTTTACCTGGACAACCTCGAAATCGTGTCAATTATTCACACTTTTCCGATTTCGTTCTAGAAAGTACGATGTAAAACAAGCGATGAACAATAAATTTAAATATATTAATATTTATGAATTTCTCGGCAAGCCCCAGGGCCTTAGAATATTATAAGACGCGCCAGATAAGTAGTAGATGATAAAGTTGTAAAAGTTTAGAAGAGAAATAGAAGAGAAGAGGTCAGTATGACACTGTAATAAGTGGCAATGTAATAAAACTGGTCACAATTAGTGTCACAAATCAGAATAGTTCTGGGAACCCCAAAAAGTTTGATATAAACAAAATATATTTTTAAATTTATTTTTTTTGTTGTATTATAATATACTAGGAGATTTGTTTATAATTTCAAATTTTCCTAGCTTACAGGCGTTATTTAAAGACAATTAAAAAAAAAAAACAGAAATACGTATTACTAATTCTCAAAATAAAATATGTTTCCTGAAAGAATTATTCTTACAAAAGGGTCACTATGTCAAAAGTAAACGCAGGACTGCGTGTATAGAGAGGAGAGGTATCCCGTCGGGGATCGCTGACCGACACGATCGTCAGTCGCTCGCCCATCCTACACTACAACGACAACTTCGTGACGCCATTTTTCAATATTTTAGTCATGGGTGATACTACAAAAAAAAGGTATTTTATTGTTTTCACCAATGATCCACCTATATAATTTGGAAGATGATAAAAAAATCATCCTGTAGGTATACTTATATTTATAATTATTAATTAAGTTGTATTTTTTTTACTTACACCTGTTACAACGTAAATAACATACATTAAAATGAAAATTAACATAACAATAACAAACATTATAAACATTTATTTACGTACCTACACCAGTAGTGTAAAATTGGGGAGTCTGGCTCACATTTTGTATGGTATATAATTGGGGAGTCTGGCTCACTTTTTCGTTATTTGCTGAAAACCGTGGTCCGTTTTAAAAGTCTCGCTTCGCTCTCACGGACCACGGTTTTCAGCAAATAACGAAAAAGTGAGCCAGACTCCCCAATTATATACCATACAAAATGTGAGCCAGACTCCCCAATTTTTTTTCTCGGAAAACACGATCTCTCATTTTGAGGTGAAAGAAATTTTATAAAACACTCACCGTTACGACAACCGATAACTTTAAACACATGACAAATTTCAACACCAACAAAATTTTTACTCTTAAATATTTTACTATAAGTCACAACACGACAACACGAGTTGATTGCAGGACGTCGATTTACTAAATGGTAAATCAAGTATGTCCCTACTCTACACCTAATCCCAATTAAAAAACCGGATAAGTCCGTTTAGCATATATTATTGAATTTTACTTAATAAGTAGATGAAAAGAAATATACTTCTCACTAGAACTATAATAATTTTTTTTATAACAACTTTGTCACCTAAGATTAACTAAATTATTTAAAAACTTATGCATTAATTATTACGCTGTTTTTTTTTTTATTCGATTGTATTTATTTCATTAGAACTACAATAATTTTTTACAACCTTTTTTCTCGTATAAATTGCTTAATTAATTAAAACTATAAAATGTTTTCTTACTTAATATTATTGCTGTAATATCGTATTCAATTTAACTTTAAAAAAATATTTTGAAATACAGATTTAGACCCTTTCGGAAACAGAATACTTACACACTTCCATTAAAAGTAATAAGGACTTTTGTTCCAAATTATGAATGAATTATTGTTTTGACAAAGACACGTGTATGGTACAGTTAACAATACGTTTTATCAGCGTTTGAGAAGTTACAATTTTATTATTTAAAAGAGTCTATTTATGAAATAATATAATAAACTTTAATAGAATAAACATAAATGACGATCAAGTAATTGTTCACGACTTTATTAATAAATACTAACTGACTGAAAAAAAAAAGCTGATGACATATTTTGCAAATTTACAAAAAAAATTAAAATATTATAAAATATTTGTATGTATAGAAACTTAAAAAGTTTTTTTTTTGATGTTGTGTAATGATTAAATAATTTAAATTAAAAAATATTTTTTATATTTCTCGTTGACTGTATACATCACACATCAAATGTTTCATTAACAAGTGTTTCACTGTGTCAAGACTTTGGTTTCAAATTATGAATGAATTATTGTTTTGACAAAGACACGTGTATGGTACAGTTAACAATACGTTTTACCTGCGTTTGAGAAGTTACCATTTTATTATTTAAAAGAGTCTATTTATGAAATAATATAATAAACTTTAATAGAATAAACATAAATGACGATCAAGTAATTGTTCACGACTTTATTAATAAATACTAACTGACTGAAAAAAAAAAGCTAATGTCATATTTTGCAAATTTACAAAAAAATTAAAATATTATAAAATATTTGTATGTACAGAAACTTAAGAAGTTTTTTTGATGTTGTGTAATGATTTAATAGTTAAAATTAAAAAATATTTTTTTATATTTCTCGTTGACTGTATACATCTAACATAAATGTTAAGAATGTTTCATTGTTTTAACTATGACACGTGTAAGTTTTTCGTATCTTTAACCCTGAACGAACAAAAATGCTTTGTACATGCAAAGTGCTAAAAATGGCTTTAGGAAATAAGTTTCTCATGTTTTATGATTTTCAAGTCTCGACTTGCGTTTATAAAACGGAACTGGGTTACGATAATTTTTTTCTATCATGTTTTTATAGTTTTGTTTTTAAACCTTGAAGACAGTTCACACGTGTATCGAAGCGTATATAAACCATACTCCAAGCTTATTCGACACCAGTCTACGATAGGCGAAGTTCCTAGTAGTAACAAAAATACAAAGTGTTCTTGCAAAAACCAAGCACCAAGTAATACTTCAGTGGTACCATGGCTGAAATGTGAGTATAAAAATGTAGGTATATTACATTATTTTCAAACTTTTATAAATATTCATTATATTTTTTATAAAATAATCAATTGTTATTTCATGTTTTTTATAGCATTAATTTTTTACTGATTATACTACGTTGAAAATTGTGTTTAAAAATTTGATTACGATATTAACATTCTATATAAATTATGGTTGTGATTTTTACGTAGGTGAAAGCATGCATGATTATAATAGAAGCGCAAAAATATGTGTGTTTTTTTTTTTCTTTTATAAATACACATTATATTTTTATGAAAATGCTCATTTGTTACTTTATGTTTTACGTTAATTTGAACTGATTATATTACATCGATTATTGTGTTAAATTAATTACGATATTAGATTTTCTATAAAAACTACGACTTTGATTTTTAGGTAAAAGTCTCCACGATTGTAATAGATATTTCATGTTTTTATAGCACTAATTTTTTACTGATTATACTACGTTGAAAATTGTGTTTAAAATTTGATTGCGATATTAACATTCTATATAAATTACGGTTTTGATTTTACGTAGGTAAAAGCATGCATGATTATAATAGAAGTGGAAAAATATGTGTTTTTTTTTCTTTTATAAATACACATTATATTTTTATGAAAATGCTCATTTGTTATTTTGTGTTTTACGTTAATTTTAACTGATTACATTACATCGATTATTGTGTTAAATTAATTTTCTATAAAAACTACGACTTCGATTTTTAGGTAAAAGCCTCTACGATTGTAATAGAACTGGGAAAAAAAATTGTATATTGCGTAATTATTTTAAGTGGTCTTGTTTTTTATTTGTTATAGAAACCTTCCAACTATATTCGATTCTGATGAGGGTTTATCGTCGATATCACCTAGTACATCTAAAAATTTAAAACGCAAATCATCTAAGAAATGTTCAAAGAAAACACGCACCGATTTCATGAAGGATCTTTTCGGAGACGAAAGTGATACTGAAATATGTGTGAAGAAAACTGAATTATCGGGTATTTTATGGAAGCGAGTTGCTAATGGAATGACAAAACAGACTGAAAACAATGCGAATGGGGAATTCTTTTTGGAATTAAAACTTTACTATACGTCCGAAATCGAGAAATTACCAGATGATACTCGTTGGAAATTCGCTTTGATAAATACGAAAATTAAATTACAAAGAGAGTCTGATGACTTTAAATATTTGCAACGTCTTTTATTGAACATAAAAGAGAAATTCGCAAAATCTGAAGCACAATTTATTCCTGAAAAGAAAAAGTAAAATATTATTTTCTTAAACTTACCGATTTAAATAACGTGTTATTTTCATACTTTATGTATTTCGTGTAATAGAATATAAGCCTACATTGTAATCAGTGTATTTTTTAATTAAAGGTAAAAATTAGATTTTCTCTGAATTATCGGGTATTTTATGGAAGCGAGTTGCTAATGGAATGACAAAACAGACTGAAAACAATGCGAATGGAGAATTCTTTTTGGAATTAAAACTTTACTATACGTCCGAAATCGAGAAATTACCAGATGATACTCGTTGGAAATTCGCTTTGATAAATACGAAAATTAAATTACAAAGAGAGTCTGATGACTTTAAATATTTGCAACGTTTTTATTGAACATAAAAGAGAAATTTGCAAAATCTGAAGCACAATTTATTCCTGAAAAGAAAAAGTAAAATATTATTTTCTTAAACTTACTGATTTAAATAACGTGTTATTTTCATACTTTATGTATTTCGTGTAATAGAATATAAGCCTACATTGTAATCAGTGTATTTTTTAATTAAAGATAAAAATTAGATTTTCTAGGTTTAAGTATAAATTAACAAGCAATGCTTACAAAGTAAATAGTAGATAACTTGGTTTACATATGGTATTGTATTACCTATTTTTTTTTTTACTTTGGATGCAATCTGATAAAACTACATATTTTGATTTTATTATTGTGCACTACGATATTTTATTAATATGACGAATAAAATATATTGTAATATTTGTGGTATAAATGTTACAAAGAAAATATACTATGCTCATCTTAGAACAAACTTACATAAAAAAAATTGTTTGTTACAAAGCCACATTGATAATGTACGGCTTATAAATTCGGCATTTAAAAACAGACTACTTTCTTTTAGAATAGATGGTATTCATGATAGGTATTTACTTCCAGAAGATTTTTTAAATGATGTACGAGTTTCGGTGAATAAGTTAATTAAATATATTCTTCATCAACATAATAGCTGTAAAATAAATTTTGAATTGTTTTGTTATTATTCTTTACCACACCAAATAAAGACCGAGTTGAAATCATTTACAGTGAAGTATAAGAAATTTTATCACAATACTGATATCAATGAATATTATAACCATGTTAAAGCTACACTCATTCGGAAATGTAGCGAATTTCAATTAAAAGATTCGGGTTGGTTTATTTCCAGTGTATCTCATCTTGAAATGAATATAAATAAATACACACCATTACGAGGGGGTTCTTACATACCATTACCTAAAAATATTCAGAGTACGAAAAGTTGTTTAAACATTAAAAACACTGACTCTCATTGTTTTTATGGTGTGCAGTTGCATCTTTATTTCCAGTGAAAAAAAATGGTACACGCACTGCATCATATCCAGATTACAAACAAATATTTAAAATAGATGGGATGAATTTTCCTCCTACTAATAGAGATATAAAGATATTCGAAATGAATAATCCAACATTTACAGTAAATATTTACGGATTAGATTCAAAAAATCAACTTGTAGGCCCGCTCTACAAGACAGAATATCGTAGTATAAACCATATTAATTTATTATATATAGAAAATTCTCAACATGGGCATTATTGTTTAATAAAAGATTTTGAACGGCTTATTAGACACCAAGTAACGAGGCATAAAGGCAAAATATATTTTTGTGATGAGTGTATGTTATTTTTTTCCTCATATGATAGTATGGAGATGCATAATTGTGCTCGAATTAAAACGGTATTGCCCAGACCTGGTACAATCTTACAATTCACTCACTACGAGAGATTGCAACGTATTCCTTTCGTTATCTATGGTGATTTCGAAACTATGTTATTACCTCTTAATAACAACCAGAACTGTGAAACTAAATACACAAAATTAACAAAAAGACACGTACCAATAGCATTTGCTTATTATATATGTTGTGCATATGATTCGAGTTTAAATAAATTCATTTCATATCGAGGAAAAGATTGCGTTCATATATTTGTAAAGTCATTAACGGAACATGTTAACGAAATTCATAGAATTAATACGACTGAAAAGAAAAAAATGATTCCGTTATCATTGCAACAACAAATTGAATACAATAGCGCCACTCACTGTTATATATGTAATAATTTACTATTGGGTGATGTAGTTCGCGATCACTGTCACAGAACAGGCGTATACAGAGGCGCAGTACACTCACATTGTAACTTGCTTTTAAAGACTTGTACGTTCATTCCATTTTTCTTTCATAACTTAGCGGGGTATGATTGTCATTTATTTATAAAAGAGCTTAGTGAATCTGATGGCAGGATAGAGGTGATACCTAAAGGGAAAGAAAAATATATTTCTTTTACTAAATTCATAAAAAATGTATACGATGTTCGTGAGTCATATATTCCTCTCAGATTTGTTGATTCTTGTCATTTTCTCAACACGAGTTTAGATAAATTATCTAAAACATTAGAGTATGATAAATTCTTGAATCTCAGACGCTTTTTCTCTGATAAAAATAAATTTCGATTAGCATGCCGTAAGGGAGTGTATCCGTACGAATATATGGATAGTTTAGATAAATATAATGAAACAGTATTGCCACCGAAACAAAGTTTTTATAATACTTTAACATCAAATCATATTTCAGACGATGATTATAAACATGCTTTTGATGTATGGGAAAAATTTTCCATATGCAATTTAGGACAATATACTGATTTATATTTAATGATCGATGTTCTATTATTATGTGATGTATTTGAAAATTTTCGTACTGTTTGCCAAAAAAATTATAAACTAGATGCAGCTTTTTATGTAACCGCTCCTAGTCTTAGCTGGGACGCAATGCTTTTAAATACTGGTGTAAAATTAGAATTAATTTCTGACATTGAAATATATCAAATGCTTGAACAAGGCATCCGAGGCGGATTATCACAGTGTTCTTTACGATATGCAAAAGCTAATAATATTTATACTGAAGACTACAGGGAAGATAGACCAAATACTTATCTTTTATATTTAGATTGTAATAATTTATATGGATACGTGATGATGAAAAACTTACCGATTTCAGAATTCAAACTTTTACAAAGTGATGAATTATTATCTTTCGACATAGATTCATGTCATGAAAATTCAGACATTGGATTTATATTAGAGGTTGATTTAATCTATAACGAGGACTTACATGACTCTCACAAAGATTTACCATTTGCACCAGAAAAAATGAAACCTCCTGGAGGAAAGACTTATAAATTGATCGCAAATCTGTACAATAAATATCACTATGTTATTCATTATATGCATTTAAAACAGTGTTTAAATCATGGTTTGATATTGAATAAAATTCATAAAATTCTTTCATTTAAACAAAGTAATTATTTAAAACAATATATAGATTTGAATACAAGTTTGCGTCAATCCTCACAATCTACGTTTGAACAAGATTTTTTTAAATTGTTCAATAATTCAATATTTGGAAAAACTTTAGAAAACAAGCGGAAGCAAATATCTGTAAAATTAGTTGATCGATGGAGTGATGAAAAAAATTACACAAATAAATACATAGGTGCTGAAAAATTGATTGCTCAACCAAATTTTCATAATGTATCAATTTTTTCTGAAAATTTCGCAGCAGTTCAGATGGACAAGTCGGAAATTTTACTTGACCGTCCTATATACATAGGATTTACTGTACTAGAATTAAGTAAATCCCATCTTTATAGCTTTCACTATTCTTTTATTAAACCAAAATATGGGGATAGAGCACAACTGTGCTACACCGACACTGACAGTTTATTATATTACATAATACCTACAAATGATTGTATTTATAAAGATCTAAAAGAAAATCTTGAATTATTTGATACAAGCAATTTTAGTAGGAACAATATTTATGATTTACCACTAGTAAATAAAAAGGTACCAGGTCTGTTTAAAGATGAATTAGGAGGGACAATCGTTGATGAATTTGTAGGTTTAAGATCTAAACTATATTGTATAAAAACCGAAAACGATGAAATCAAAAAGGCAAAGGGAGTTAGCAAAGCAGTGTTAAATCTTTTAACTACAGACGAATACAAATCTACTCTTAAAACTAACAATACATTGCGCTCATGTATGAATGTATTTAAATCAATCAAACACACGATATTCTCGCAAGAAGTAAATAAATCCGTGTTGAATGCTAATGATGATAAAAGATTAATAATTGATAAATATAACACATTGCCTTGGGGACATTACAAATTATTTTAAGTATGCTATGTACAAATATATCTGATATTTTTTATAACCAAAGTGTACATCTATAAAAATATGTATGTATTTTTACCATTAAATTAAGTATATTACTGAGTTCATCTCTGTTTTTATTTCATAACCCTATAATTCTTTAAGAGACTACAACGTTTATGCTGAATAATGATTCACCATAATAATAATAATAATAATAAATATTATTATCGAAAGAGAAAAAAAGGTTTTGGATTTTTCAATGATATGCTGAATAAATTACCGTTTGAGCTACATGTACCCGGTTATCAGTTTTGCGGTCCTGGAACTAAACTCAAAGATCGATTAGCACGAGGTGATATGGGTATTAATCCACTTGATTCAGCTTGTCGCGAACATGATATAGCGTATTCGAAAAACAGAGATAATGTTCATATGAGAAATCAGGCTGATCGTATGCTAGCATCAAAAGCGATGAAACGAGTATTTAATAGAGATGCATCAATGAGTGAAAGAGCAGTTGCGTTAGGCATTGCGTCCGCGATGGGTGCCAAGTCAAAATTAGGTCTTGGTATCACAAATAAAAATAAAACAAAGAAAAAAATTAAAAGATCAAAGAAACCTTTCAAGCATGTTATTAAAATAGCTAAATCATCTATGTCTAAAGGATCTGATCCTATAAAATCTGCACTGAATGGTGTTCGTAAAGTGATTCGTCAAGTAGCAGGGAAAAAAAATATCAATTGTCCTAGAATTTTACCTCTGCCACAAAAAATTGGTGGAGTACTTCCTTTTTTAATACCACTTTTTGCTGGATTAAGTGCAACAGGTGCTTTGGCTGGTGGAGCTGCTGGAATCGCGAAAGCAGTCAACAATGCTAAAAATGCTGTAGAACAACTTAAAGAACAAAAAAGACATAATGAAAAAATGGAAGCGATATCTTTAGGAAAAGGAATGTTTCTTAAACCTTATAAGAAAGGTTTAGGTATTTATATAAAACCTTCAAAAAACTATTAACACTACCAAACAGAGCTCTTACAAATATTGATTTAACAAAATATGCTAGAATTTTAAATATTCCTAACTTTAGAGGTGTTTTTATGAGAAATGATTTACCTAACTCACCTCCTTGGACACATGAATCTGGTATAATAAACTTAGATAGTAAAGATGGTCCTGGAACTCACTGGGTAGCTTATAAGAAAAAAAACAATTGTGTCTTTTATTTTGATAGTTTTGGAAATTTACCACCTCCATCAAATTTATTATCATATTTAAAAGTGCAAAATGTAAAATACAATTATAAAAAATATCAAAGCTTCAATACATTCAATTGTGGACATTTGTGTCTTAAATTTCTTAGTGATAATTTAACTTAAATATATATCAGAACGTCAACTCATTATAGATTCAGTCATGAGTGAATCATGGACATTAACGTTAAGCGGTGTTGGACCCGTTTTAGAAGCACAATATTTTCCTCCTATTGAATTATCATCAAAAAACTATGTGCTTGGTTTAGTAGAATTCTTGACTTTTAATTCCATTCCCAATATCGATGAAAGAAATAACAAATTCTATATCGATGACAAAGTTATTGTAATTCCACCAGGTAGTTACGAAATCGAAAACATTGAAAAATATTTAACTGATGCATTAGATAAATTTAATATTTTCATATCGATAAAGCCTGATGAAAATCAATTGCGATGTAAAGTGAGATGTAGTAAAAAAGTTGATTTTACCCATAAAGATTCTTTGGGAAATTTGTTAGGATATTCTCCTAGAATTCTAGATCCAAACGTTGATTATTTATCAGATATACCTGTTTCCATAATCAAAGTAAACGCTTTGCGAGTAGAATGTAACATAACAGGAGGGGCGTATATTAATTCTAATCAAGCTCACATTATTCACGAATTTTTCCCCACGGTTCCACCTGGATATAAAATAGTAGAAGTACCATCGCAAGTCATTTATCTTCCTGTTATGGTTAAGGCAATACATAATATTCAGTTGAAAATAGTCGATCAAGACGGAGATCTAGTAAATTTCCGAGGAGAAATTATAACAGTGCGATTACATCTTAAGTCAATAGCATAGAATGGGTGTGGTTTATAACAGTAAAACCTATTCATATAATAACAACAGAAAATGGGTTTATCCACCCACTCGAGTTCGACCATTGAATCGGTTAACACATCGGAACATACAATTTCTAAAAGGGCTTGGCTTAAGACTTGTTTCAAACTCAATAAAAACAAAATAAAACTTAAATTTTTCTGTTTAATCTGCATTTTACCATGGAAGAACAAGAAGAAATTTTAAATATACAAAAAAGTGTATTATTCGATGAATCAATAGAACATTACGAGTTTCATGCTCATCGTCCATATGCATTAACCACTTTCAACAACAATGATGAAATTCGCATTACTGTTCAACATCAAGATGCTTGTATACTACCCAGCAAAAGCTTTCTACATCTTACCGGAAAACTTATGAAGAGCAATGGTGAGGTTAGCGTTAACACGAATCTCGTAAATATGGGATTATGCTTTTTGTTTGAAGAATTACGTTATGAGTTAAATGCTGTTGAAATTGATCGCAATAAAAACGTTGGTTTAACAAGCCTTATAAAAACATTCATTTCCGCTAGCCCAAATCAAACTACATATCTTGATAATGCTGGATGGAACACAAATACAACTAAGGACATTGTTGATACCAAAGGATATTTTGATGTCTCGATTCCACTCAATTTGTTACTCGGGTTTGCAGAAGATTATAATAGAGTAATAGTGAATGCAAAACATGAACTTATTCTTACCAGAGCTAATACAGACGTAAATGCGATCGTACAATCAGAAAAAAATGTTGATAAAGATGTAAAAATATCCATTTCCAAAATAGAATGGTTAATGCCATATGTTAAATTGTCCGACTTTGCAAAAGTAAATTTACTTAATTATATCGTCAAAGATCCTCCTATACAAATAAGTTTTCGGACTTGGGAACTATATGAATATCCATTATTACCTACGACTACAAACCATGTATGGGTTGTAAAAACATCTACACAACTAGAGAAACCTCGATACGTTATCTTAGGATTCCAAACGGGTCGAAAGAATATACACACAAAAGATGCAAGTTTCTTCGATCATTGTGACATTCGTGACGTTAAATTGTATTTAAATTCTCAAACATACCCTTACGTTAACCTTAATATTGATTTCGAACGAAACCAATATTCACTGTTGTATGATATGTATGCTCAATTTCAAAGCTCTTACTTTGACAAGAACAGGTGTAAACCATTATTGTCAAAAAAGGAATTCAAGGAAATGGCTCCACTTGTTGTATTAGATTGTTCCAAACAAAATGAAACATTAAAAACAGGACCTGTAGACATACGTATAGAATTTGAATCAGAAAAACAATTTCCTCTGCAAACATCTGCTTATTGTTTAATCATACACGATAGAATAATTGAGTACAATCCAATCAGCAGCGCAGTACGCAAATTGTTGTAAAGTAGAGTGGTTGTGTGTTATTTTATATTAAATCAAAATGGAAATATTCAATTTATGTGAGAAAGACATTGAAAAAATACCTATAGATATATTAATCAAACGTTATGGTCACTACATTCATTTATTGTATCATAATGATCGACTACCCAAATCAGTGTTGGATAATGATGATGTGAAGCCTTATTATACTCCTTGCACTATTCATTCTTACGGTGATAATACATCAAACGATCAAGATGAACTCGATAGTCCACTTTTCATGCAAGCGTATTGTAAATTGTGTACGAAGAAAAAAGTATTCAAAACCGATTGATAATTTTTATTTTCTAATTTTGTTAACAATTACCTAATAAATTTTTTACCCATATTTTATGTTTTTTATTTTATATACATAAACTATATACAAATGATTTCTTATTCAGTTTGCTACATCATGAGGTTCATAAAGCAACAAACCGTATTACCTGTAGAGAACCTTGATAATCTTATTGTACCTACCACATCAGAAAAAAACCGTCGACATGGTAAACTATTACCTAATAGCATAAGATCGATTTTTTGCGGTCCCTCCAACTGTGGGAAAACAAATGCTTTGTTAGCGATTATTACACACATGAATGGATTAAGATTTTCGAATATTTACATTTATTCAAAATCCATACATCAATTAAAATACGAACTTCTTAAGAAAGTAATTGCTACTGTTAGTGATATTGGTTACTATATTTTTCAAGAAAATGATGAAATAGTGAAACCTAAAGATATTCTCCCTGGTTCCATCATTATTTTTGATGATATTGTTTGTGAAAAACAGAATAATGTAAAGGAATACTTTTGCATGGGGAGACATCAAGATGTTGATTGTTTTTATCTTTCACAAACTTACTGTTGTGTTCCTAAGCATTTGATTCGTGACAATACTAATTTATTAGTAATATTTAAACAAGATGATTTAAATTTAAAACACATTTACGATGAGCATGTAAATAGTGACATGACTTTTAAAGAATTTAAGAAACTATGTTTTAAATGTTGGAACGTAAAATATAGCTTTGTTGTCATTGATAAGGAGAGTTCTTTAGAAAACGGTCGATATAGGAAAGGGTTTGACACCTTTATAAATATAAAGAGTCCACATTAGTTATAACCAGTTGCAGTTTGTCGTACTAAACACAAACACCATGGAAGTTCAAAGTATTAAAAAACAACAGGACACTTTACGTAAAATCAGAAAGCTTGGCAATGTGATAAGAAAAAAGCATAAATTATTGAAATTGCATAGAAAAAACACAGAAAACACTTTAAACGAAGTCTTTAGACCTTTGACTACTTCTTTAAAGAAAATTAGTGTCACTACACCGAATATTGCACCTAAGAAGGAAGAAGAGCATAAAGAAAATAATAAATATGATGAGCACTATGTAACACATAAAAAAGAAACAGAATCCATGAATACAACTTCAAAAGATGAAAAAACTACTAATATCGATGGTGATGATGATGATTCATTCTTTGACGTAGAAGAACATGAAGAAGAAGAAGAAAACGATTCTTTACAAAAACCAAATCACAGTATTTTATCATATTTATCTTTATTAAAATCTAAAAATCATAAAGATTTAGATCAAATTTATGGTGTGAGACAATTAAAGGGAAAACGCTTAATGTTAGGAAATACACCTATCTATTTTGAAAAAGACAAAATTCTAATAGCAAACAAAAATTATCCCGCTACAGTTGGTTTATTAGAATTGATTTTCAAAAAAGTACCTAACAATAATGCTATAATAGATAGTGATATTGAAAATTACGCAGAAATCATTACAGCTACTAATGCGCATCGTAAACATTTTAAAGATGATGGTGCTCTCCGTATAAACAATACCCCAAAATATATTAACATAATTTCGAGGTTCGCTAATGAAAAGATAGGTAGTGGGGTTTCTAACAATAATACCTTATTACCCACCAATATGTCAACTCCTAGAGTTGGTTTGAATTTCAATTATGTGTATTGGGATAATCCTAATGAGTTGGTAGATCGTTTACGACTTCTATTAGCATCAAGAGCGGCTAGCGGTTATGTCACCCATTCCAATGAAATAATTTCAATCCTAGAGGAATTGCGTGAAGCTAACATTATTTATTAACAAGATTTATCAACTATTTAATCATTCTCTCGAAGTATCTTGAGGAAGTACAATGAGTGTAGACGTATTTGGACGTCAATTATCTAAATCTTCAACAGGACGCCGTGGACCACAAGGAGAAGGATTTAAAATTAATATTGAGGGGAATTATGATATTGAAAATAAACGATTGTGCAATGTGGGAGATGCTTTAGGAGACAGTGATGGTGTATCTTTAAAAATTGTGACAGGATTATTGTCCAATGAAATAAATATTATAAGACGTGAATATAATGAAAGATTTGATCAGTTGACTATCGATAATAATGAAATGAAACAAATATACTATTATTTAAAAACTCACTTAGACACAGTAAAAGAGAATTTAGAAAAAGACATTACCATCAATCATAACCTTTCTAAAACACATTCTAATACATTAACAAACATAGATCAAAGATTAACAGCATTGGAAAATACAAATAAATTATGAATAACTCCTACAAGACTTTAATTGCTGAAGAATTACATCGTGCTGCTCGTAGAAATTATCAACGACGTCACGTTGATATACGGGGATTAGATGAGACATGGCAAGCTGATATTGTTGATATGCAATCATATGCTTCTGTAAACGATAATTATAAATACATTCTAACGGTAATCGATAATTTTTCAAAATTTGGTTGGGCTGTGCCTTTAAAAACAAAAAATAGTAATAATGTTACCCAAGCAATGTTATCAATATTTACTACATCTGGTAGAATACCAAAAAATCTTCAAGTTGATAATGGTACCGAATTCTACAATTCTTTATTCAAAACACTTATGAATAGATATTCCATCAATATGTATTCTACTTATAGTAATTTAAAGGCTTCAATCTGTGAACGTTTTAATCGAACCTTAAAAAACAAAATGTGGAAGCGATTTACAGCGAGAGGTAGTTATCGATGGATAGATATTTTAAATGAATTATTAGATTCCTACAACAACAGTACACATAGAACTATAGCACTGAAACCAATAAATGTAAATAGATCGAACGAGAAATCAATATTAAGAAATATTTATAATAACAACGATAAGATGATGTTTAAAAAGTCTCAAAAATTAAAAATAGGTGATAAAGTGAGAATAAGTAAATATAAACATGTTTTTGAAAAAGGTTATACACCTAACTGGACTACTGAAATTTTTACTATAACCAAAGTTAATAATACTAGACCTGTTACTTATCAACTAAAAGATTATTTAAATTCACCAGTTCAAGGTTGCTTTTACAAAGAAGAGCTTTCAAAAACGAAATATCCTGATATTTATCTAATTGAAAGAGTTATAAAAAAAAGAGGAAATAAAATATTAGTATAATGGTTGGGATTTGATGGTACACACAATTCATGGATAAATATAGATGATTTGTAAATTATACTTGTCTAAACTTGTTTCAACGCTGAAATTACGTAATTTTATTGCGAGAGTAGGTTAGTCATTCTGCTGGCTAGTCGCTCACGAGCACTTGAATAATCTACACGTATTCGAATATTTAAGAAATCTCAAACAATTATGGAACTTATTATGGATATACAATGTTTTGTAAATGGAAAAAATGAATTGATCGTGAAAGAACTAGCGGTTGCATCTGTTGAAGACAAAGAAGACAAAGAATATTGTATACTATTTAAACCACCATATCCTTGGTATAATTTGTCTGCAAAATGTCGATCCACGAATTCATGGCTAACAAGAAACTATCATGGTATTTCGTGGGACTCTGGAGAAATAGATTATACACAACTCAACACAATAATAAATAACCTAATAAAAGAAGCTACATGTATATATGTTAAAGGCTTACAAAAAAAAATATGGTTTGAAGACTATATCAAGCAACTCGAAGACAAACGAATTGTAAATATAGAAGACATAGGATGTCCACCTTTACGAGAACTTCGTACGGACGTTTATGGACATCATCAGGCTTGTCACAGATACATTAATCAAGTAAATATTAATTGTGCGTTACAAAATGTAATAGAAATTAAGAAATGGTATAATTCTTTTTATAAAAATGAAAAATAAACCTATTTTACATTCAATAATTTGTTTTATTTCTTGTAAACCTTCTCTACATAGTTTCAATTAATTATGTATTTTTTATTCGTAAATATCAAAATATGAATTATGTTTGTATTATAGTCAAGAAATGAAATGCGTTTGTAGGTTGATGGAGCATAAATTTTACACGTTTAGAAATTATCTGTCTAGTTCATTTGTCGTTTTTTTTTTTTTTTTTTACTGAGATCGTGTTTTCCGAGAAAAATTATTGAGAACTCTGGTTCATTTAGCATTTGCAGAAAAACCGTTGTCCGTGAGAGCGAAGCGAGACTTTTAAAACGGACAACGGTTTTTGTAGTATATAATTGGGGAATCTGGATCACTTTGTATGGCTATAAAATTGGGGAGTCTGGCTCACTTTTTCGTTATTTGCTGAAAATCGTGGTCCGTGAGAGCGAAGCGAGACTTTTAAAACGGACAACGATTTTCTGCAAATAACGAAAAAGTGAGCCAGACTCCCCAATTTTATAGCCATACAAAGTGAGCCAGACTCCCCAATTATATACTACTTACACCCGTAAATCCTAAATATATTCTTGGATCGACTTGAAATAAACGATCGCGAAATTAATATTTAGCTAGGTCGTAAAACATAAGCAATACCAGAAGCCGTTTCATGACCGTTTTATTAACGCAATAATCCACGTCGTATAAAGAGGGAATTTCTCTCACAGTCCCGAAGTATGATATATGGGACGTTTTAAGTACCATCAAATATTTGTCGAGATAATGGTCTTCCTGCAAAAATACACTATTAGATTGTGATTGTATAAGAAAATTCATCGGCAGACGGTTAATAAAACGACCATAAATATTCATTTTTTCATTAATTTGATTAACCTTCTATTTATATTATATACATAAAATTTCAATAGGTACCAATGACTCACAGATACACTCAACTTTGATCCGAAACCGCTGAAGCGAATCATACTTTTGTACGTAATGTTTGTTTTGTGACATCTGTCCACTAAGAAAGGATTTTTCGAAATTGTACCCCTAAGGCAAGGTGGTCAAACGGTAAGGGTTATAACTTTGTATAAAAATCCGCCATTTTAAAAGCTTTTCTGAAGTTAAAAGCTTGAAAATTGGTATTTGACTTTTGGGTCAAACACGTTTTGGAAAATTAACTTTTAAGGGAGTAAAACAAAAGGTGAAACTTTATTTGGGACTTCTATCATTCTTAAAGTTAAAATTATGAAATTTATATTTTGCTTTTAGGTTACAAATCACGAAATACCTGAAACACTTATTTTAGCGTATATAAAAGAAAGTTAAAATTCGTGCTTAAATTAAAATAAAACGATTTTGGGTGTTTTTATGAAAATATTAATAAATGCAGCTGCTCGCTATGTGTAGAATAAACACGAGATATTTGAGTACTGGTGCAGTTGAAATTTTTGTTAATATTTTGACGTTTCAAAGTACCTGTCGTAGGTCATTGATCTGAACAATCTCATAATCCCTTCGCGATCCAAAGAATTACGAAGCGCCACCTACCTCATTATGACATACTAAGTAGTGTCACAACAACATACAAAACTCAAATGCTTTTACTGACCACGAATTTTCTCAGAAATTGCGGAACGAAAAAATATTTTTACGATTCTGTCGGAAAGGGCTCCGGCAAGTTGTGTTAAGAAAGTTGCTAAGCGCTGAATAGTGAAAATGTTATAATTAATATAGCATTAGGATTGTACCCTCAGAAAGACAAGGTCGACTCATAGGTGTGCACCAAATTGCTGAATCATAAATGGTAAAACTGTTAAATGATCTATCACTGTGTTTTTTAAATGGCAGGAAAGGAATGACGGGATGGGAAATAGATAAACATATAGCCACAATGTTGGTTCTGGAAATAGAGGCGTCGAATATATAGAGGGTTCAATGTTCAGAGGTTGATTGATCTCGGTCTCAATACAGAGAAGCCATCAAAAAAAAATTACTCACAATGTTAGAAAATTACACTGGTCAATTGGTCGATTTTTAACAGGGTATATTAAGTAGTTAGAAATGGTAAGTCGCTTTGGAGTATAGATCAAAGCGATTGTTGCCTTACTCACATGCAAATAATAATAATAACACATGCAAATATATTATCACAACCTAAAATATGCGCAGTGGCAGGAGTGGCGGGTCATCCTGTTCCCTCAAAAATGGTTGAGCAGGGTGATGGCTGCTTCTTCTCGCCGTGTCTGTGAACAGGCGCTGCGTGGGGGGATTAGGTTAGCTCGGGTGTGCTTAAATCATAAAAGTGTCATAAATGTAAACATTTTATAAGAAAGAGGAAAAAAAAATATATAAAAAAACAAATAAATTAAAAAAAAAAAAAACTTAATATGCATGTATATATATATATATGAGTAGATAGGAAATAGGATATAAATAGAGCAAACTCACTGACGCAAGAGAATACTGCAAACGCGGCGCATGTGCTAAATTTGTCCATAAAATCTAGTAATAAAGCTCATATAAGAACATGGACTTCGAGTCTATGGTAGCTGAAGTTAAAATTTAAAAAAAAAACCTAAAATATCAGCCATGTATTGACCCAATCATGGCTTCAGTAGGATGACAGAACTAAGTTATTCCAAGTAAACACGTTGGTCTCAACAAAAAGTCATTTAATGAGAGATGTAGGTATCTCATGGTTAATATACGTAAAGCTAGATAATGTTCTGCAAAAGCACATTGGTTTTCTACGGTCACTAAAATTGTAATAGTTTGTTTTATTGTGATAATTCACAATTTCATTGACCTATTTGTCCATTAAAATTTTATTAACATTTAGTTGAATTTTCGACATGTTTTGAAATTAAGCGGGGGAGGCGGAGCACAGCGCGACAGCTCCAACCATAACACGGGACGGCAATATGACAAGCAGAAAGAATTAAAAAATAATTGATAAGTAAACACAGCGTCCAAGGGTGACTTGTTCACAACAACGTAATTATGTGTAAATCTACATCAGATTGAATTAAAAAAAAAACGACCACTTGTGTGTTCGTTTGTT